>CATIYI010000004.1:15000-54886 GCA_949748255.1 Eustalomyia histrio
AAAAGTTTAAGGACAGTCTTCAAAGTAACAAAATGTCTTCATAGTAACTTGTGGAACGAAAAACCTTCCCCGCAACATGCTCCCTGCACATATATATATATATATATATATATATATATATATATATATATATATATATATATATATATATATATATATAAACATATATATATATATAAACATATATATACATTCAAGGCACATAACGAGGTTATGTAGGAAAAATACCCCACTTGACTGGAATAGTGAATGCGAAAAAGCATTGACCTATGTCAAGGACTAATTTCTAAATCCAACAATTTTACAATATCCTGACTTTTAGAAGTAATTCTGCATAACGACAGATGCAAGCAAATTTTTTTGTGGCTCGGTTTTGAGCCAGAAACATTCTGATGCCTCGCAATCCTCCAAGAAATGCGAGAGCAATTAGTCTACAATGTAACAGGAACTAGCGGCTATACATTTGGCAGTTTAGTACTTCAGACTATATAAGCATTTCACATACTTTGAAGACATCTGTATATACAGCCTAAAAAGTACCCGTAATTGCGCTGTATCCAGTAAAATGTCTTCAGGGTTTACAGTAGATTAATGAAAAGTTCAAGGACAGTCTTCAAAGTAACAAAATGTCTTCATAGTAACTTGTGGAGCAAAATCCCGTCCCCGCTTTGCATATATATATATATATATATATATATATATATATATATATATATATGCATTGCCCATACTTTGAAGACATCTGTATATACAGCCAAAAAAGTCCCTTTAATATGCGCTGTATCCAGTAAAATGTCTTCAGTGTAAACAGTAGAACAACGAAAAGTTTAAGGACAGTCCCCAAAGTAACAAAATGTCTTCAGTGTATATAGTAGATTAATGTAAAGTTTGAGGTCAGTCTCCAAAGAATCAAAATGTCTTCATAGTAACCTGTGAAACGAAAAACCGTCCCCGCAACATGCGCTGTGCACATATATGTATATATATATATATATATATATATATATATATATGTGTGTGCACAGCACATGTTGCGGGGACGGGTTTTCGTTCCACAAGGTACTATGAAGACATTTTGTTACTTTGGGGACTGTCCTTAAACTTTTCATTATTCTAGTGTGTACTCTGAAGACATTTTACTGGACACAGCGCATTTTATAGGGACTTTTTTGGCTGTATATACAGATGTCTTCAAAGTATGGGCAATGCATATATATATATATATTCATTGCACATACTTTGAAGACATCTGTATATACAGCCAAAAAAGTCCCTATTATATGCGTTGTATCCAGTAAAATGTCTTCAGTGTAAACAGTAGAACAACGAAAAGTTTAAGGACAGTCCCCAAAGTAACAAAATGTCTTCATAGTAACCTGTAGAACGAAAAACCGTCCCCGCAACATGTGCTGTGCATATATATATATTAGGGCGGGTCGATTTATTTTTCGACAATTTCCCTATGATTTCCGTTCTCTATGGGTTATTCCATGAAAATTTGCCGAAGGAACCATACCTCTATCGTTAAAATCGAGTCCCCTACTTTTTGTTGGTAGATTTTTTCCCAAATTGACGTTCGTATGAAATATTACCTACACGTTCACATCCATAACTCAAAAACTATCCATCGGGTTTAATCGCTCATTTTGATAAATTTACAAAAAAAATCTCCAACATTGGTCCAACGGTTCAAAAGTTACGGGCATTTTTGTCCAAATTTTGGAGCCTTTTTCCATTTTTTCATGATTTTGTCCAAGAATATTACTTTGATGGCCATTTTTTTGGCTCAATCCATTATTTAATTCAATTTACAATTCAAAACGAAGAGTTTAAGCCCAAATTTATCGAATTCGGTTGATTAATTCATGCGATATTGCTAAAACAAAATAACACATAAAACCAACTTTTTGATTTTTTTCCCTTTTTATTTTTGCTCTCTTTTTTGGGTTTGCATACGATTTATAAAGAATAATTCTTCGCTGACGTCATTTTGACAACAACAAATACACAGCAATTCTAATTGGACGAAACAATCAGCTGTAGTTGGCGGGGTGGGGATTCCAGTGTATGCTAGTTTTGTTTGAGCGTCATTTCAGTGAAGTGTTACTTGAAATAACTAACAAATAATCAAACTATTTTGAAATTTAGAAAAGATTTAAAGGTAAGTGTAAAAACATTGCTAACTATTATAGTTAATAGTTATATTATTATTCTATGAAAAACATATATAATTCTTTTAGTGACGGTTTAAAAAATGGATTCAGAGCCTGGTTCATCGCAAAATCCAACAGATACCCAACGCAGTAGTTTGCAACATTTGGTCTCTCATGATGTTTTTTCTTTTGGCGTGGGCTGTGAATTACCTGATATTAATCTGTCAACTAAACGAGATATATTGAAGTACTATTTTTTCTTGGCCGAACGTTCAAAAGTCCAAAGCAAAATGTTTTCGTATAAAAGATTTACTCCCCAAGTAGCAGACAGATTGTTAGAAATTTGGAATCAACTTAATATTGAACTTATACTCAAAGGTAGCATCATTAGAAAATTGAATAATTTGCTTGACGCATATAGTAATGCAGATAAACAACGAGTAAAACGCGCAACAGAATTCAAAAAATTCGTAGAATCAACAAACCAATTATTTAACATTGGAAAATGTAAATGCAACTTGAAAGAAAACGACTGCTCATGTGGATCTATCCCAGAAAACTTAAAAGATTTCATGCGCGATCAATATAATGACAGAATACAAACGATACCGGAACACGATAGTGGAAGTGAAGAGACGATACCAACGACTATACCAACAATCCCAGTGAGCAACGATCCTACATACGAACCACATTATGCCGAAATGGAAGTTGATGTGAGAGGAGGTTCAGAATTAGTTCTACCACCACAAACATACACTCCCAGATACAATACTAAAAACTATGCAATGATGTGTGACAGATTTGGTGTGCATGATAGAATGGGATCAGCATTGGCAACAGCTCTGATGAAAGACCTGGGCGTAAAAGATGCTCATGGCAATCTTGTCATCATGGATAAAAGTAAACTTCGTAGAGAAAGAGAAAAATGGAGACAAGACGCACTTCGTAAGCGGTATGATGGCTCGAATTTGATATCATTTTCATTCGACGGCAGGAAAAATGATGCTCTAACTGTAGAAAAAATTGATGAGAAGTTGCATCCAAGGATGGTCAAAGAACCTCATCTAGTTGTTTTGAGGGAACCAAATTCTCAATTGATAGGCTACACAAAACTAGAAAGTGAAACTGCGGCAAGCAAAGTCAACAAATTGATCGAATTCTTCCAAGAAAAACAATTGTCTCTCGATTCATTAATTGCCATATGCGCTGATGGTGAACCAACAAATACTGGCGTACACGGTGGAATTTTGCGACTATTCGAAAAACAGTTAAAGAGACCACTGCACTGGTTTGTGTGTCTTCTGCACTTTAACGAGCTTCCGTTTAGACATTTGTTTGACACTTTAGACAAATCAACCACCACTGGACCACGATCAACTACCGGAAAGTTGAGCTCAAAAATTGCTGATTGTGAAAATCTTCCGGTATGTAATTTTTATAGCTAATTCTTTACCATTTTTTATTCTATTTTTTAGCTTTTATGTTTTCTTTTCAGGTGGTAACCGATTTTGAGGAAATCGCTTTGGAAAATATGCCTCCTGGTGATTTAAATCCAGAAGAATTATCTACTGATTCGAGGTACTTGATGTTAATGGCCAATGCAATTTCTAATGGTGTGGTTCTTGCGGATTTATCTCACATAAAACCAGGGCCAATTGCACATTCTCGTTGGCTGACCAAAGCCAATAGATTATTACGGTTGTATGTGACAACTAATAATCCAACTGAAAATTTAAAAATTCTGGCTAACTATATAATAAAAGTATACACGCCAATGTATTTCAATGTTAAGTATTATAGCTCTGCCGCATACGGTAGTACATTACTTTTTAAATTTATTACTTGGACACGATTTTTACCACGGAATTTACTTGGAGTTGTAAATACAGTAATTCAAGATAATCCATATTTTGCACACTCAGAAAATATCTTGCTATCTATGTTGTTTGATGATAGAATGGAAAAACGAAACATTGCTATAAAGAAGATTTTACATTACCGAAGAGATATTGTCGACCCAACGGAACTTAGAGTTTATAAAAAATCTCTTATAAACTTTAATTGTACGGAATATACAAATATGATTGATTTAAATGACGATACCATTTTATTCGAACCACCGTTTACGCAAAGTTATTCGTATGAACATTTGGAGGGATATTTAAATTACGAAGTGCCACCGTTCGATGATCCACAAATTCCTTTACACATTCAAGGAACGGAAAGACATGTCCAATTGCTGGCTGCCACTGCTAAACGAGTTGCAGGAAAGAATGTAGAAGGCGCTATGGCGACGACATTAGAGAGCCGTACGAAAACACCCAGACTTGAAAGCAAACAAGACTTTCAGAAAAAATAATGTTTTTTTTCACATTTTGTCTTTTACTACACTCAAATTGAATATTTTTTTGATAATAGGTTGATAGATACTTTATTATCTCTTAATTTGAATTTTTGTAGAAAAAAAAATAAAAAGGGAAAAAAAATCAAAAAGTTGGTTTTATGTGTTATTTTGTTTTAGCAATATCGCATGAATTAATCAACCGAATTCGATAAATTTTGGCTTAAACTCTTCGCTTTGAATTGTAAATTGAATTAAATAATGGATTGAGCCAAAAAAATGGCCATGAAAGTAATATTCTTGGACAAAATCATGAAAAAAATGGAAAAAGGCTCCAAAATTTGGACAAAAATGCCCGTAACTTTTGAACCGTTGGACCAATGTTGGAGATTTTTTGTGTAAATTTATCAAAATGAGCTCACCTTTCCAACGCGCCTACTGGCGATTAAACCCGATCCGCCGTGCATATATATATATATATATGTGCATAGCACATATTGCGGGGACGGTTTTTCGTTCCACAAGTTACTATGAAGACATTTTGATACTTTGGGGACTGTCCTTAAACTTTTCGTTATTCTTCTGTTTACACTGAAGACATTTTTCTGGATACAGCGCATATAATAGGGACTTTTCTGGCTTATATATATATAAATATATATATATATATATATATATATGTGCAGGGAGCATGTTGCGGGGACGGTTTTTCGTTCCACAAGTTACTATGAAGACATTTTGTTTCTTTGAAGACTGTCCTTAAACTTTTCGTTATTCTACTGTTTACACTGAAGACATTTTACTGGATAGAGCGCATATTATAGGGACTTTTTTGGCTGTATATACAGATGTCTTCAAAGTATGGGCAATTAATATATATATATATATATATATATATATATATATATATATATGCATTTCACATACTATATACACATACTATATACAGTATATACAGCCAAAAAAGACCCCGTAATATGAGCTGTATCCAGTAAAATGTCTTCACTGTAAACAGTAGAATAACGAAAAGTTTAAGGACAGTCCCCAAAGTAACAAAATGTCTTCATAGTAACTTGTGGAACGAAATCCCGTCCCCGCAACATGCGCTATGCACATATATATATATATATATATATATATATATATGCATTGCCCATACTTTGAAGACATCTGTATATACAGCCAAAAAAGTCCCTATAAAATGCGCTGTGTCCAGTAAAATGTCTTCAGAGTAAACACTAGAATAACGAAAAGTTTAAGGACAGTCCCCAAAGTAACAAAATGTCTTCATAGTAACTTGTGGAACGAAATCCTGTCCCCGCAACATGTGCTGTGCACATATATATATATATATATATATATATATATATATATATATATATATATATGTGCATAGCGCATGTTGCGGGGACGGGTTTTCGTTCCACAAGTTACTATGAAGACATTTTGTTACTTTTGGGACTGTCCACAAACTTTTCATTATTCTACTGTTTACACTGAAGACATTTTACTGAATACAGCTCATATTACGGGGTCTTTTTTGGCTGTATATACAGATGTCTTCAAAGTATGTGAAATGCATATATCTATATATATATATATATATATATATATATATATATATATATATATATATATAGATATATATATATACTTTGAAGACATATGTATATACAGCCAAAAATGTCCCTATAAAATGCACTGTGTCCAGTAAAATGTCTTCAGAGTAAACACTAGAATAACGAAAAGTTTAAGGACAGTCCCCAAAGTAACAAAATGTCTTCATAGTAACTTGTGGAACGAAATCCCGTCCCCGCAACATGTGCTGTGCACATATATATATATATATATATTCATTGTGCATACTTTGAAGACATCTGTATATACAGCCAAAAAAGTCCCTATAACATGCGCCGTATCCAGTAAAATGTCTTCTGTGTAAACAGTAGAATAATTAAAAGTTTGAGGACGGTCCCCAAAGTACCAAAATGTCTTCATAGTAACTTGTGGAACGAAAACCCGTCCCCGCAATATGCGCTGTGCACATATATATATATATATATATATATATATATATATATATATATGTATATATATATATATATATATATATATATATATATATATATATATATATATGCATTTCTCATACTTTGAAGACATCTGTATATACAGGCAAAAAAGTCCCTATAATATGAGCTGTATACAGTAAAATGTCTTTAGTTTATACAGTAGATTAATAAAAAGTTTGAGGACGGTCTCCAAAGTAACAAAATGTCTTCATAGTAACTTGTGGAACGAAAAACCGTCCCCGCAACATGTGCTGTGCACATATATATATATATAAAAAAAATATATATAAAAAACCGTCCCCACAACATGAGCTGTGCACACATATATATATATATGTGCATAGCACATGTTGCGGGGACGGTGTTTCGTTCCACAAGATACTATGAAGACATTTTGTTACTTTGGGGACTGTCCTTAAACTTTTCATTATTCTACTGTATACACTGAAGGCATTTTACTGGATACAACTCATATTACGGGGTCTTTTTTGGCTGTATATACAGATGTCTTCAAAGAATGTGAAATGCATATATATATATATATATATATGTGCATAGCGCATGTTGCGGGGACGGGGTTTCGTTCCACAAGTTACTATGAAGACATTTTGTTACTTTGGGGACTGTCCTTAAACTTTTCATTATTCTAGTGTTTACTCTGAAGACATTTTACTGGACACAGCGTATTTTATAGGGACTTTTTTGGCTGTATATACAGATGTCTTCAAAGTATGGGCAATGCATATATATATATATATATATATATATATATATATATTCATTGTGCATACTTTGAAGACATCTGTATATACAGCCAAAAAAGTCCCTATAATATGCGATGTATCCAGTAAAATGTCTTCAGTGTATATAGTAGATTAATGTAATGTTTGAGGTCAGTCTCCAAAGAATCAAAATGTCTTCATAGTAACCTGTGAAACGAAAAACCGTCCCCGCAACATGCACTGTGCACATATATATATATATATATATATATATATATATATATTCATTGCACATACTTTGAAGACATCTGTATATACAGCCAAAAAAGTCCCCATTATATGCGCTGTATCCAGTAAAATGTCTTAAGTGTAAACAGTAGAACAACGAAAAGTTTAAGGACAGTCCCCAAAGTAACAAAATGTCTTCATAGTAACTTGTGGGGACGGGTTTTCGTTCCACAAGTTACTATGAAGACATTTTGTTACTTTGGGGACTGTCCTTAAACTTTTCGTTATTCTAAAAAATGTCTTCAGTGTAAACAGTAGAATAATTAAAAGTTTGAGGACGGTCCCCAAAGTACTAAAATGTCTTCATAGTAACTTGTGGAACGAAAACCCGTCCCCGCAACATGCTCTGTGCACATATATATATATATATATATATATATATATATACTTTGAAGACATCTGTATATACAGCCAAAAAAGTCCATATAATATGCGCTGTATCCAGTAAACTGTCTTTAGTGTATACAGTAGATTAATTAAAAGTTTAAGGACGGTCCTCAAAGTAACAAAATGTCTTCATAGTAACTTGTGGAACGAAAAACCGTCCGTATATATATATATATATATATATATATATATATATATATATATATATATATATTCATTGCCCACACTTTGAAGACATCTGTATATACAGTTAAACAAGTCCCTTTAATATGCTCTGTAGCCAGTAAAATGTCTTCAGTGTAAACAGTGGAATAAGACATTTTACTGGACACAGCGCATTTTATAGGGACTTTTTTGGCTGTATATACAGATGTCTTCCAAGTATGCGCAATGAATATATATATATATATATATATATATATATATATATATATATATATGCATAGCGCATGTTGCGGGGACGGGTTTTCGTTCCACAAGTTACTATGAAGACATTTTGCTACTTTGGGGACCGTCCTCAAACTTTTCATTAATCTACTGTATACACCTAAGACATTTTACTCGATACACCGCATATCATAGGGACTTTTTTGGCTGTATATACAGATGTCTTCAAAGTATCCGCAATGAATATATATATATATATATATATATATATATATATATATATATATATATATATGTGCACAGCACATGTTGCGGGGACGGGTTTTCGTTCCACAAGTTACTATGAAGACATTTTGTTACTTTGGGGACTGTCCTTAAACTTTTCGTTATTCTAGTGTTTACTCTGAAACCATTTTACTGGACACAGCGCATTTTATAGGGACATTTTTGGCTGTATATACAGATGTCTTCAAAGTATGAGTAATGCATATATATATATATATGTGCACAGCAAATATTTCGGGGACGGGTTTTCGTTCCACAAGTTACTATGAAGACATTTTGTTACTTTGGGGACTGTCCTTAAACTTTTCGTTATTCTAGTGTTTACTCTGAAGACATTTTACTGGACACAGCGCATTTTGTAGGGACTTTTTTGGCTGTATATACAGATGTCTTCAAAGTATGGGCAATGCATATATATATATATATATATATATATATATATATATATATGCATTTCTCATACTTTGAAGACATCTGTACAGGCAAAAAAGTCCCTATAATATGAGCTGTATCCAGTAAAATGTCTTTAGTTTATACAGTAGATTAATAAAAAGTTTGAGGACGGTCTCCAAAGTAACAAAATGTCTTCATAGTAACTTGTGGAACGAAAAACTGTCCCCGCTGTGCATATATATATATATATATATATATATATATATATATATATATATATATATATATATGCATTGCCCATACTTTGAAGACATCTATATATACAGCCAAAAAAGTCCCTATAAAATGCGCTGTGTCCATTAAAATGTCTTCAGTGTAAACAGTAGAATAACGAAAAGTTTAAGGACAGTCCCCAAACTAACAAAATGTCTTCATAGTAACTTGTGGAACGAAAACCAGTCCCCGCAACATGTGCTGTGCACATATATATATATATATATATATATATATATATATATATATATATATATATTGCGGGGACGGTTTTTCGTTCCACAAGTTACTATGAAGACATTTTGTTACTTTGGGGACTGTCCTTAAACTTTTCGTTGTTCTACTGTTTACACTGAAGACATTTTACTGGATACAGCACATATAATAGGGACTTTTTTGGCTGTATATACAGATGTCTTCAAAGTATGTGCAAAGAATATATATATATATATATATATATATATATATATATATATATATATATATATATATATATATATTCATTTCGCATTGTTTGAAGACATCTGTATATACAGCCAAAAAAGACCCTATAATACGCTCTGTATCCAGTAAAATGTCTTCAGTGTAAACAGTAGATTAATTAAAAGTTTGAGGACGGTCCCCAAAGTAACAAAATGTCTTCATAGTAACTTGTGGAACGAAAACCCGTCCCCGCAACATGTGCTGTGCACATATATATATATATATATATATATATATATTTATTCATTGCGGATACTTTGAAGACATCTGTATAAACAGCCAAAAAAGTCCCTATGATATGCGGTGTATCGAGTAAAATGTTTTAGGTGTATACAGTAGAATAACGAAAAGTTTAAGGACAGTCCCCAAAGTAACAAAATGTCTTCATAGTAACTTGTGTAACGAAAACCCGTCTCCGCAACATGTGCTGTGCACATATATATATATATATATATATATATATATATATATATATATATATATGTGTGCACATACATTTTTCTGGATACAGAGCATTTTATAGGGTCTTTTTTGGCTGTATATACAGATGTCTTCAAAGTATGTGAAATGCATATATATATATATATATATATATATATATATATATTCATTGTGCATACTTTGAAGACATCTGTATATACAGCCAAAAAAGTCCCTATAATATGCCCTGTATCCAGTAAAATGTCTTCATTGTATATAGTAGATTAATGTAAAGTTTGAGGTCAGTCTCCAAAGAATCAAAATGTCTTCATAGTAACCTGTGAAACGAAAAACCGTCCCCGCAACATACGCTGTGCACATATATATATATATATATATATATATATATATATATATATATATATATTCATTGCCCATACTTTGAAGACATCTGTATATACAGCCAAAAAAGTCCCTATAATATGCGCTGTATCCAGTAAAATGTCTTCAATGTAAACAGTAGAATAACGAAAAGTTTAAGGACAGTCTTCAAAGTAACAAAATGTCTTCATAGTAACTTGTGGAACGAAAAGCCGTCCCCACACCATGCGCCGTGCACATATATATATATATATATATATTCATTGCCCATACTTTGAAGACATCTGTATATACAGCCAAAAAAGTCCCTATAATATTCGCTGTATCCAGTAAAATGTCTTCAGTGTAAACAGTAGAATAACGAAAAGTTTCAGGACAGTCCCCAAAGTAACAAAATGTCTTCATAGTAACTTGTGGAACGAAAAGCCGTCCCCGCAACATGGGCTGTGCACATATATATATATATATATATATATATATGCATTGCCCATACTTTTAAGGCATCTGTATATACAGCCAAAAAAGTCCCTATAAAATGCGCTGTGTCCAGTAAAATGTCTTCAGAGTAAACACTAGAATAATGAAAAGTTTAAGGACAGTCCCCAAAGTAACAAAATGTCTTCATAGTAACTTGTGGAACGAAAACCCGTCCCCGCAACATGCGCTGTGCACATATATATATATATATATATATATATATACATATATATATATATATATGTGAACAGCACATGTTGCGGGGACGGTTTTTCGTTCCACAAGTTATATATATATATATATGTGCACAGCACATGTTGCGGGGACGGTTTTTCGTTCCACAAGTTACTGTGAAGAAATTTTGCTACTTTGGGGACTGTCCTTAAACTTTTCGTTGTTCTACTGTTTACACTGAAGACATTTTACTGGATACAGCGCATATAATAGGGACTTTTTTGGCTGTATATACAGATGTCTTCAAAATATGTGCAATGAATATATATATATATATATATATGTATTTATTATGCATACTTTGAAGACATCTGTATATACAGCCAAAAAAGTCCCTATAATATGGGCTGTATCCAGTAAAATGTCTTCAGTGTATATAGTAGATTAATGTAAAGTTTGAGGTCAGTCTCCAAAGAATCAAAATGTCTTCATAGTAATCTCTGAAACGAAAAACCGTCCCCGCAACATGCGCTGTGCATATATATATATATATATATATATATATATATATATATATATATATATATATGCATAACGCATGTTGCGGGGACGGGTTTTCGTTCCACAAGTTACTATGAAGACATTTTGGTTCTTTGGGGACTGTCCTTAAACTTTTCGTTATTCTACTGTTTACACTGAAGACATTTTACTGGACACAGCGCATTTTATAGGGACTTTTTTGGCTGTATATACAGATGTCTTCAAAGTATGGGCAATGCATGTATATATATATATATATATATATATATATATATATATATATATATGTGCACAGAGCATGTTGCGGGGACGGGTTTTCGTTCCACAAGTTACTATGAAGACATTTTGTTACTTTGGGGACTGTCCTTAAACTTTTCGTAATTCCACTGTTTACACTGAAGACATTTTACTGGATACAGCGCATATTAAAGGGACTTTTTTGGCAGTATATACAGATGTCTTTAAAGTATGGGCAATGAATATATATATATATATATATATATATATATGTGCACAGGGCATGTTGCGGGGACAGTTTTTCGTTTCACGGGTTAGTATGAAGACATTTTGATTCTTTGGAGACTGACCTCAAACTTTACATAAATCTACTATATACTGTGAAGACATTTTACTGGATATATCGCATATTATAGGGTCTTTTTTGGCTGTATATACAGATGTCTTCAAAGTATGGGCAATGAATATATATATGTATATATATATATATATATATATATATATATATATATATATATATATATATATATATATATATGTGCACAGCTCATGTTGCGGGGACGGTTTTTCGTTCCACAAGTTACTATGAAGACATTTTGTTACTTTGGGGACTGTCCTTAAACTTTTTGTTATTCTACTGTTTACACTGAGGACATTTTACTGGATCCAGCGCATATTATAGGGACTTTTTTGGCTGTATATACAGATGTCTTGAAAGTATGGGCAATGAATATATATATATATATATATATATATATATCCAGTAAAATGTCCTCAGTGTAAACAGTAGAATAACAAAAAGTTTAAGGACAGTCCCCAAAGTAACAAAATGTCTTCATAGTAACTTGTGGAACGAAAACCCGTCCCCGGAACATGTGCTGTGCATATATATATATATATATATATATATATATATATATATATATATATAGTATGTGCAATGAATATATATATATATATATATTCATTGCCCATACTTTGAAGACATCTGTATATACAGCCAAAAAAGTCCCTATAATATGCGCTGTATCCAGTAAAATGTCCTCAGTGTAAACAGTAGAATAACGAAAAGTTTAAGGACAGTCTTCAAAGTAACAAAATGTCTTCATAGTAACTTGTGGAACGAAAAACCGTCCCCGCAACATGCGCCGTGCACATATATATATATATATATATATATATATATATATATATATATATATATTCATTGCCCATACTTTGAAGACATCTGTATATACAGCCAAAAAAGTCCCTACTATATACGCTGTATCCAGTAAAATGTTTTCAGTGTAAACAGTAGAACAACGAACAGTTTAAGGACAGTCTCCAAAGTAACAAAATGTCTTCATAGTAACTCGTGGAACGAAAAACCGTCCCCGTAACATGTGCTGAGCATATATATATATATATATATATATATATATATATATATATATATATATATATATATATATATATATATTCATTGTGCATACTTTGAAGACATCTGTATATATAGCCAAAAATGTCCCTATAAAATGCGCTGTGCCCAGTAAAATGTCTTCAGAGTAAACACTAGAATAACGAAAAGTTTAAGGACAGTCTTAAAAGTAACAAAATGTCTTCATAGTAACTTGTGGAACGAAAAACCGTCCCCGCAACATGCGCCGTGCATATATATATATATATATATATATATATATATATATATATATATATATATATATATATATATATATATATATATATATATGCATTGCCCATACTTTGAAGACATCTGTATATACAGCCAAAAAAGTCCCTATAAAATGCGCTGTGTCCAGTAAAATGTCTTCAGAGTAAACACTAGAATAACGAAAAGTTTAAGGACAGTCCCCAAAGTAACAAAATGTCTTCATAGTAACTTGTGGAACGAAAACCCGTCCCCGCAACTTTGGGGACTGTCCTTAAACTTTTTGTTATTCTACTGTTTACATTGAAGACATTTTACTGGATTCAGCGCATATTATAGGGACTTTTTTGGCTGTATATACAGATGTCTTTAAAGTATGCGCAATGAATATATATATATATATATATATATATATGCATTTCACATACTTTGAAGACATCTGTATATACAGCCAAAAAAGACCCAGTAATATGAGCTGTATCCAGTAAAATGTCTTCAGTGTAAACAGTAGAATAATGAAAAGTTTGTGGACAGTCCCCAAAGTAACAAAATGTCTTCATAGTAACTTGTGGAACGAAAACCCGTCCCCGCAACATGCGCTATGCACATATATACAGATGTCTTCAAAGTATGCACAATGAATATATATATATATATATATATATATATATATATATATATATATATATATATATATATATATATATGTGCACAGAGCATGTTGCGGGGACGGGTTTTCGTTCCACAAGTTACTATGAAGACATTTTGTTACTTTGGGGACCGTCCTCAAACTTTTAATTAATATACTGTATACACTAAAGACATTTTACTGGATACAGCGCATATTATAGAGACTTTTTTGGCTGTATATACAGATGTCTTCAAAGTATGGGCAATGAATATATATATATATATATATATTATATATATTCATTGCGCATACTTTAAAGACATCTGTATATACAGCCAAAATAGTCCCTATAATATGCGCTGTATCCAGTAAAATGTCTTCAGTGTAAACAGTAGAATAACGAAAAGTTTAAGGACAGTACCCAAAGTAACAAAATGTCTTCATAGTAACTTGTGCAACGAAAAACCGTCCCCGCAGCATGTGCCGTGCACATATATATATATATATATATATATATATATATATATATATATATATATATATATATATATATATATATATATATATATATTGTGCATAGCGCATGTTTCGGGGACGGGATTTCGTTCCACAAGTTACTATGAAGACATTTTGTTACTTTGGAGACCGTCCTCAAACTTTTCATTATTCTACTGTTTACACTGAAGACATTTTACCCCGTAATATGAGCTGTATCCAGTAAAATGTCTTCAGTGTAAACAGTAGAATAAAGAAAAGTTTGAAGACAGTCCCCAAAGAAACAAAATGTCTTCATAGTCTTCATAGGGGACTGAAGACATTTTGTTAATTTGGGGACTGTCCTTAAACTTTTCGTTATTCTAGTGTTTACTCTGAAGCTGTATCCAGTAAAATGTCTTCAATGTATATAGTAGATTAATGTAAAGTTTGAGGTCAGTCTCCAAAGAATCAAAATGTCTTCATAGTAACCTGTGAAACGAAAAACCGTCCCCGCAACATGCGCTGTGCACATATATATATATATATATATATATATATATATATATATATATATATATATATATATATATATTCATTATGCATACTTTGAAGACATCTGTATATACAGCCAAAAAAGTCCCTATAATATGCCCTGTATCCAGTAAAATGTCTTCAGTGTAAACAGTAGAATAATGAAAAGTTTAAGGACAGTCCCCAAAGTAACAAAATCTCTTCATAGTAACTTGTGGAACGAAAACCCGTCCCCGCAGCATGTGCTGTGCATATATATATATATATATATATATATATATATATATATATATATATATGTCCACAAAGTTTTCATTATTCTACTGTTTACATTGAAGACATTTTACTGCATACAGAGCATATTATAGGGACTTTTTTGGCTGTATATACAGATGTCCTCAATGTATGCGAGATGAATATATATATATATATATATATATATATATATGTGCACAGCGCATGTTGCGGGGACGGTTTTTCGTTGCACAAGTTACTATGAAGACATTTTGTTACTCTGGAGTCTGTCCTTAAACTTTTCGTTATTCTACTGTTTACACTGAAGACATTTTACTGGATACAGAGCATATTATAGGGACTTTTTTGGCTGTATATACAGATGTCTTCAAAGTATGTGCAAAAAAGTCCCTATAATATGCGCTGTATCCAGTAAAATGTCTTCAGTGTAAACAGTAGAATAAGGAAAAGTTTAAGGACAGTCTTCAAAGTAACAAAATGTCTTCATAGTAACTTGTGGAACGAAAAACCGTCCCCGCAACATGCGCCGTGCACATATATATATATATATATATATATATATATATATATATATATCATTGCCCATACTTTGAAGACATCTGTATATACAGCCAAAAAAATCCCTGTAATATGCGCTGTATCCAGTAAAATGTCTTCAGTGTAAACAGTAAAATAACGAAAAGTTTAAGGACAGTCTTCAAAGTAACAAAATATCTTCATAGTAACTTGTGGAACGAAAAACCGTCCCCGCAACATGCGCCGTGCACAACAAATTTGAAGTAAAAAAACACACTTAGATTTTGGAAAGAAACTAACAATATTATTTTTAGATTATAGTAGAACAACAAATCTTCATTTTAAGCAACAATTCAAACTTTGTTGTTGCAATTGAAAAAAAAAACAACATTGAAAAGTACTTTCATTTCCTATAGTCGAATGTGAATAAAAATAGGGACAGTAAGATAATGGTTTGAAATATTATTAGTATTTTATATTTTTTTGATTAAAATATAATAGTGGTCATTGTATCTAATAGGTAAAAACATTTCTGTATCATATTTATGGTACATATACCATGTATGGAGCCAAGGGTGGAAAAGGTATGGGATATAGAAAATCGGAACAGATTGCCATATGCACGAAATTTTCAAATTTTTTTGTGCCAGACTACTTCGTTGGTATTGTTTATCAATTCTAAGTCAAACAAAAGAAGACCTGATCACTATTAAGAAAGGTGATCGAAAATTGGAAATTATTTACAAATTTTAAAGAACATCGAAAGTTTGTTTTTTGGGATTTTTCAATTCACATGGCTATAATTAGTTGATAGTTTTTAAAAGTAGACGTGTTTAGCTAACTGAAGGCATCAATGTTTTTATTTTAACATTTATAGTTTTTAATTGTCAGACGTTGAAAAAAGTTTTTGGTAATCTTAATTCTACTTAATTCTTTAAATAGTCTTAAAATACCAAAAAAAATCATGATGATGCAAAATAAGATTAAAATGCATTTAATATTTTAAATGTCTTACTTATTTGATAATAAAATTAACAAGCAAGAGTTATTTGATAGTTTTCGCTTTAATTTTATCATTTGTAATCCGGTTGCTTCGACTTAGGAATATAGTAAAACCGTACATATAATTTACTTGGTCTTATTGAATTAAAAACGCACAATAAACAAAATTTATTTTGCAATCCTCTTGAAAATTTGTGTTGAACCGTGTTCAACGTTATTTTTTTTTTATATATATTAACTTTTTTATACTATTTTCTTTCATTTATCTTAAAACTGTTTTTTTTATTTCATTCTCTTAAAATTCAATTTATATTTTTAATCTCATTTTTTCTTTCAACACTCACGAAGAGTTTTCCGTTTTGTTCTCCATGAACTAAGGATGGCCCCTTGGAATAGCGCCATTTTTAGTACTTATATATATATCTCTTTTGGTTGTAAATAAAAACCTTTATTTTTTTGTAATGAAGTACAGTATTGAACAAGACTCAAATAAAGCAAGAAGCTTTCTACTTGGATTAAGAAATTAGAAGACTTTTTTTCCATCAAAACCCACAAAGTTGGAAAGGGAGCTACACTACTCAACATTTTGGTCCTTCGAAAAAGTCCTAGAATAGGCTAGGATTGGAACGGATTAGTGACATAGAGGTCCACTAATTTTCTACAAGATTGGCAGTTGTCTTCCCTAATAGCAACTCCATCTACAACAAGATAAGAGGTATTTATTACAACAGAACTTCATCGTGCATGTCAGCAAGAGTGAAGTAGTCATCGAAACCAGTCCAAGAAGAGAGCATTTGGTGTGCAAATATACGTAAAACAAGAGGTCTTCAACGGAGCATACAAGGCAAACAATCCATGAAGGAAGAAAAGCAACCAAGAATTTAAAAAGTGAAAAGATTGGTATGTATTGTGTTATATTAGGATTTTTGTGCGACATTTATATTATTTCTCAAGAAGAAAAATTAAAAGAAGTAAACTTAATTATAATATACAAAAATCAACTATAAAAACAAAAAACAAAAAAAAAAGAAAAAGGGAGGCAAATTAACTTTAACCTCACAAAAAGTTAGTTTAAAAACATCGAAAAAGTGTCATCGTAGACAGAATACATGGAAGTTGTAATCGCAATTAAAAATACCACTAATGAGTGCCATCTCAATCAAAAAAAAACCACTAAAGTTGCATCCCAAAAACAAAAAGTTGTCATAAATAATAAATCTACAAGAAAAGAAAAACGAAGATAACAGAAATAACTCACGCGAGCGCAACAACAAATAATTCTAACTGTCAATCGCAACATACTTCTACACACCACTTTGTTTAAATTCCATTAGTTGCCCTTAAAACTAATGGAAAATACATACGACGTCACACAAAGCAAAAAAGAAAAAGAATATTCTGGTGTTAACAAGTGAACGGCATAGACGCAAAGTGAATAAAATAAAATAATAATTAAAATAAAAAAAAAATTATTATTCAAACAATCATTCTAATTGTTCAAAGTGTTGTGGAAACAAATTAACGTTTATGTGAAGACAACAATAAAAAGTGTACTTTTCAGCTAAAAGATTACCCATTTATGTAAACAAAAAATTCAACAGCAAATTCACCAAGAATATAAATCCACAAGAGTGCAACAAAGTTAAATCGAGTGTCTCATACACAACAACAACAAGAAGGTGCCGTTGGCTGAAGAAAATAACTAATATTGTAGTGTGACGTCATTTTAAACACACAGAAAAAAGTAAGGGTATCCAACCGGCCAAACAATAAGAGACCGGGGAAAATTGTGTAGTAGTGGTGAGTAAATTTAATTAGTTAATTAAATATTTACATAATATAATAAAAATCTGGTGGATGATTATTGGAAAAAATTTTCTTGGAGAAAAATTACTGGAGTGGTGCGATTTATAAAAATTTTAAATGTTCTGATGAAATTTAATTATAGTGGTTAAACTAAACAAAATTTAAAATTTCTTGATGAAATTCAACAATGGTGATAAAATTCAACAAAATTTAAAAATTATTGGAGTTTTTTTTTTCATTACACAAATTAGAGTAGGGCGATTTTACGAGTATCAAAAAATTCTTGTAGAATACATTTTGCAAATTAGAGTGGATCGGGTTTTGTAAAAAAGGAAGTCTTGGAAAAAAATATACAAATTTAACTAGAGTGGGGCGATTTATGGAATTTTATAAATTTCCGGATGAAATCTAATTCGAGTTGTCAGTTTAACAGAAGATATTAATATCGTAACAATATTTCAGTAGTGATAAAATACAGCAGAAAATAAAAGTTACCAAACTTTTCTCTTAAAAGCTTAACTTAAATTTATTTTTCTCTGGAAAAATTTCACACACTAGGGTGGAGCGGAATAAAAAAAATTTTAAATAATTCTGTATAAAAAAAAAAGTTCCTCAGGATTTGATTTGGTGAATAGGGTTGTTTTTCGGTCTCGGTAGGTACAAAAATGACAGCATCCAAAAGGAGATTTAAGTTCGACTTGCAACAGCTAACTGTGTTCTGCACGAACTTTGAAAAGATGATCCCAGGAGAGTGTACACCTGTGTTTCTTAATGTAAAACGCGATGAATTAGAGATAAGATGGCTCAGACTAGTTGAATCATACGAAGAATACGTATTAGGAGAGGAAAAGGCTGAAGATTTTAAGGATGAATTGTATCCACGTTATGAAGAGGCCAGTGAAGTATACCAGGCATTGAAGGCAAAAATTTTGGACAATTTAGAAGAAGTTAAACCTAAGACGAACGAACCAGTTGTTCATAGATCGTCTTTCAAGCTTCCAGCTTGTGACATACAGTCCTTTGAAGGGGGTTACGCAAAATGGCCGTCCTTCAGAGACATGTTTCAGGCCGTTATTTTAAGGGAAACAACTCTAGCACCAGCACAGAAACTTACTTATTTAAAAACTAAGTTAAGAGGGGAGGCTTTTAACGTCATAAAAGATTATGACTCTGTAGATGACAATTTTAACTTAGCCTGGGAGGCCTTAAAAAACAGGTTTTAAAATAAAAGACTTTTGGTAAACGATCAAATAAAAAAAGTACACGCAATACGGGCGTCGCAGACAGAATCTCTTAAATCTATAGGGTTTGTTAATAATACAGTAACCGATTGCTTATCGGCTTTAAAAACCTTCAAGGTGGAGGTAGCGGATGATGATCCATTTTTACTTCATCTAATAACTACAAAACTTCCTGAAGAAACTTTAAGAGCCTGGGAAGCTACAATTGAAAATCATAGGGAGTTACCTTCATGGTGTAGGCTTAGCGAATTTCTTTCATCTAGAATAGAACTTTTGGAAACAATGACCGAAGTAAGAAGGCCCTTAGGCAGGGAAAATCAAACTACACGATCGCAATCCTTTCATGCGCAGGCCGACTTGAATAAACAGGAGTATAGCTGCAAAAAGTGCAAACAAAATCATCCCCTTGGAATCTGTAGGCAATTTAAATCGCTGTCCCCAAATGATCGGTTAAAGTTCGTTTTTGCCAATAAATATTGCGTCAACTGTCTATCGCATTCACACTTTAAGGCCGAATGTCTAAGTACACATGCTTGCAGTATATGCAATCGAAAGCATCATACAATGTTGCACCTCCAAAGAGGAGAGAACAAAAAAGTCATAAATTATACAAAGCCTCGAGCGCCGCTAAATGGAGAAGATCAGGAAAAACCTTCATTTTCGGGCACTCAGCCACAAGTTCGCACGTTTAATCCCCAGAGTAGGAGCGCATACACCTCAGGTGTGGGTTCTCAGGAAAGAGTTCGGGCAAATTTGGTTCAAACCGAAGGGACTACAGTGTTGCCAACCGTGTTGGTATATATTGAACACGCTGGCGAATTATTTACTATTCGGGCCATGCTGGATACCGGCTCGGAAAAAAGTTTCATCACCAAACATGTTCAACAAAGGTTTTCTCTACCAATGGATAGCAAGGGCTATACACTTTCTGGGTTCGGTGGTACAAGAGTAGGGAAAGCCAAGGGCAGGTGTTTTGTAACACTAAAATCTCGAAAATCAGATTTTAAAATTCAGGTCAACGCCATAGTGGTGCCAAAGTTGACTGATCTTCTGCCCTCACGGCCTTTAAAAATTCAGAATCTTGAGGAAATCGGAAACTTAACTCTGGCAGATCCCTATTTCTACAATCCAGCTGAAATAGATATAATTATTGGGAGCAATAACTTGCCATCTATTAATCTCAAAGGTGTACAGTTTGGGGTATTAAATACATTTGAGGCCAGGGAGTCCCATTTTGGTTGGTACTTATTAGGGCCAGCCCCAACAAACGAAATAAATGTCTTTTCGACAACAGTTTCTCCTTCATATGATTTTCTACTTCATGAGCAGATGAAAAAGTTCTGGGAACTTGAGGAGGTCGAAAGAGATATTCCGGCAACAGAAGCTGACAAATATTGTGAAAATTTTTACCAAACGTCTACAACTAGACAACCAGATGGTCGCTACGTGGTGCGACTCCCCTTTAAGGAAGATTTTCCTAACGAGATTTTTTTGGGTCCTTCAAGGAACATGGCTCTAGCGCAATATCATCGATTGGAAAAGACGCTAGATAAAGCGCCAGACTTGAAAGAACAATATCGACAGGTTCTCCAGGAGTATGTAGACTTGGATCATATGGAACAAGTAGTCCATAATGAGGTAAACGTTGAAAAGCACCTCTCATTTTTTCTCCCTCATCACGCTGTTATTCGTCCCGAAAGTAAATCAACGAAGTTACGAGTGGTTTTTAATGCCTCGAAGAAAACAAGTAGTGGATTCTCCTTGAATGACGTGCTTCATCAAGGCCCAACTCTTCAAACCGACTTAATGCAAATAGTGCTTAGTTGGCGAAATTATAGGTACGTGTTTACGGGCGATATTCAAAAAATGTATCGTCAAATATTAGTGCATGAGGCAGATCGTCCGTACCAAAGAATTTTGTTTCGAGATAATATAGACATTGTAAAATCATTTCAATTGAAAACGGTGACCTTCGGGGTGAATTGTGCCCCATTCTTAGCGATTCGCACGCTCCTTCAATTAGGTGAAGACTGCGAGAATGTATACCCACAAGCATCCGAAATTTAAAAGAGTGAAATTTATGTGGATGATATTTTGTCAGGGGGACATACTCTTGAAGAGGCCAAACTAAAGCAAAATCAGCTAAATAAAGCTTTAAACTCAGCTGGTTTCCCCATGAAAAAAATTACGGCCAATGATCAGTATTTATTGGAACAGTTGGCCCGGGAAGATCTTCTAGACGAAGATTTTTTAAAATTTGACGCTTCCAGCACAATAAAAACTCTAGGAATTCGCTGGAATGCGATGTCGGACTCTTTTTACTATGTAGTAGAACCGACACAAATTTTACCAACCGCTACAAAAAGGCGTGTTTTATCGGTTATAGCAAAATTATTTGATCCTCTTGGATGGTTAGGTCCAATTGTCGTAGTTGCCAAACATTTGATGCAAGAGTTGTGGGAAAGAAAGCTAGACTGGGATGAGGGTATCCCACCGAGTATTTTAGTGAAATGGAATGCATTTCTTAAAAATCTCCCCGAGATTTCCACCCTGAGAATTCCTAGATGGGTACATTTTTTGCCAACGTCTCGGGTACAAATACACGGGTTTTGTGATGCGTCGGAAAAGGCGTATTGCGGAGCAATTTACATGCGAGCAACGACTCCAGATGCAAAAATTAACAGCCATTTGCTGGTGGCAAAAACAAAGGTTGCACCTATAAAGAAGACCACCATCCCGAAACTTGAATTGTGTGGTGCTTTATTACTCACGAGATTAGTAAAAAGCTTAGTTGCAAACTACAAGTTCGCCTATGAACTGTTTTTGTGGACAGACTCGTCGATAGTCCTCGGGTGGCTACAGAAAGAACCTCAAACACTAAAAGCTTTCGTGGCAAATCGCGTAACTGAAATTCTAAGCATATTCAGTAGTAGTCACTGGAAGCACGTAAAAGCTAACGACAACCCGGCGGATCTTCTGGCTTAAGCAGCCTACTGATCGCTGGCCAAAACCTCGAGTTTTTGATCCCACCGACTTGGAAACGAAAAAGGTTTCAAATTTACATTTATTGGTGACTCAAATAGGTAACGGACCTAAGAAGAATTCTAATTCTCAAGAAGAGACCATATCTGAAGATTTCTTGAAACAATTTTCGTCTCTTGCAAGAGCTTTTAGAGTCATTGGGTACCAGTTCCGATTTATCAACCGAGCTTTAAAGCGTCCGTTTAACACAGAACCATTCATCACGACCGACGAAATTCGTTTTGTCAGAAATCGTCTTATTTCAATAGCCCAGAAAACCCACTTTTCTAAGAAGTGTGAATGTCTGCAAGATAGACAGCCTCTGCAGCGAAAAAGCCGAATTCTCACCCTGAACCCATTCATTGATAAAGATGCCTTACTTCGAGTAGGTGGTAGACTAAATAACTCAGGGTTAAGCTACGGAGAACGCCATCCTGTAATAATCCCTGAAAAATCTCGATTTGCGATGCTCTTTGTAGAATTTACTCATCAAATCCTACTTCATTCGGAATACCATATTATGCTACGAGCTTTGAGGCAAGGGTTTTATATACCTCGAATTAAAAACATAATACGAAAATGTATACGTAGCTGCAAGATCTGTACTATCTACAAGCATAAATTTCAGAATCAAATAATGGCTGCACTTCCCCCTGAAAGAGTCAACTTTTCGCTGCCTTTCAGTTATACCGGTGTGGATTTTGCCGGTCCGTTTAACATTAAAGCGTCTAATTTGAGGAACTCTAAACTTTTAAAAGGATATGCAGCTGTATTTGTGTGCTTTTCTACAAGAGCAGTTCACCTGGAGGTCTGTTCAGAGCTCTCTACCGATGCTTTTCTTGCCTGCTTTTCAAGATTCACAGGACGTAGAGGTCTACCAAAAACCATGTTCTCAGATAATGGTCGAAATTTCCTTGGTGCCAGCTTAGCGCTGCTCAAAGCTCACAACGAATTTCTGAAAACTACCGAAAAAGCCCTAATCGAAAAATACGGCGTTCACGGATTCACTTGGTCGTTCATACCGCCTTATGCGCCCCACATGGGCGGCCTCTGGTAGGCCGCCGTCAAAAGCATGAAATCTCACTTAAAAAAAGTAGCTGCCAATCTTAAGTTTACATTTGAAGAATTTGCTACTTTGCTTATTAGAATTGAAGCGGTATTAAATTCGCGTCCAATGTCACCGTTGACCGAAAACCGCTCCGAATTACTTCCCTTGACTCCTGGTCATTTCCTGCGAGGAGCTCCACTTATCGCCCCTCCCGAACCTCCCGAAGAACACCTTTTAGAGAACTCAAGTTTCATCAAACGCTGGGATCGGTTAAAGGCTCTTCAAGATATATTTGTACGCCGTTGGATGAATGAATACATCACCGAGCTCCAGCGACGATTCAAGTGGAGAACTGAACATCAAAATGTAAAAGTTAACGACTTTGTAATAGTCAAAGATGATCTGCTACCTCCAACTGAGTGGCGTCTGGGACGCATTACTAAAGTTTTTTGTGGTCAAGATAATAAAGTTCGAGTCGCTGAAGTAAAAACTCAAAACGGCAACATTATACGTTGAATAGTGAAACTATGTGTTTTGCCCATATCAAATAGTCCACCTGAATCGATACCACAACCATTAGAATCAAATTAATCCACCCGATTTAAAAAAAAAAGAAAAACCCACACGATCAAAAAGAGAAAAAAAATAGTCGCTTAACCAAAATTCTAATAACACAGTATATATTCTTTGTTTTCATCCTCTATAGCTATTATCATGCCTCGGTGCAATTTGTGCTTGAAAAACCACGCTGTGCGTCACTTCCAAGTCTTTGTGGCCATGTCCATCGAAAAAAGGCGCAACTATTTGAAGAGATGGAATTACTGCCTTAACTGTATGGCACACACCCATTCCCGCCCTCTTTGACACTCCGAAAACCGTTGTGCATTATGTGGAGCAAAGCATCACTCGATGGTTCACGTGGAACGTCCCCATGACGTCACGACCTCGAGCTACGAGGAGGAAATCCCCAAGCCTTTAAAAACCGAAGAGCCTCAAGAAGAAAGTTGCCAAAACATCCTACCAACATCGTACGAATTGCTACTTATGGAGTTGCCCGTACGCCCACCTCAGTGGAAGAGTACAATTCCACCACTCGTCCGAGTCAACTTGATACATAAAGGGGACCCGATGTGGGTTACGTTTCTGCTAGATCCTCAACGCGAAAAATCCTATTTGCTACGGAGCGTAGCATATCTGTTTCCGGAGTTCTCACCATCTGTTTTCGGAGACCAGGAGTGCGGGGTGTTTCAAGCTGCCCCATCCTATGAGCGGCACAGCCACAAGGGTCCAATAGCCGGGTGGCAACTTCCATTGCGGGGTGACGCAATAATGGTTCCACCGCCAATTAATAATCCGCAACTAGTTGCCCATTTTAAATCAGTGGTGCCCCAAGCACACCCTGGGTTCGCCAATTGCAGTACTATCGATGGCGTCATTGCTGGTCGGACGCTGAATAAGATTATGCTAGATGCTGTTATCCAGCCGGAGGAAACACTAGCAAAGGCTCAACGATCCCTTTTTGGATGGGTCATCTCTGGGGTTTGGAATGGCTGCCGTTGTCACTAACCGTTGGCGCGCGAGAATGTTGAACCGTGTTTAACGTTATTTTTTTTTATATATATTAACCCCTCTCCGATTTTAAAATAAATAGTCTCAATCGATTGCCCAGCAAAAAATAATGTACTACATATTTTTTTTTTTTTTTATAGTGACTGGTTTAGTGTACACCACTGTCATGTGACAAAATTGAAGAATTCTTCATAAGGGACCTCATTGAAAGTTGTTTAAAAAAAAAACTACTAAAGCGATGGCAACGAGTGATAGCTCGTTGGTAAGGTATTGAATCAGGCCTTAATTGAAAAATAAAATTTTCCTAATTTTTCTCAGAAATTTACCTTTTTCCCATGAAAATTAAATTTTTCGATTTTCCACAGAAGCTCCTAAATTTTCCGGCTAATTTTATTTTTTTTTGATTCCTCATAATTTTTGCTTTAAGAATCAGCAATAACAAAATGGGCCCCGACTCCTTGTTTGGACAGGAGAAGAGCATTTAAGAGACCACCTTGTTCTCATTGTTTTTATATTTTTTATAATTGAATTATTTTTAATTTTTTAATATTATTTTATTTTATTATTAAAAATACATTTTAAAAATTATTTTACAGTTAAAAATACATTTATGAAGAAAAAATCATTTTTTTTAAGAGCCCCAAGTTGAGTGTGTCGTGAATATGGTCTGCCTGCCTGCACAAGATCGGCCATAAATTCATGGATAATAGCAGCAGTGGCATATAATGGCACACCAAACCCGACTGAGGCTACAGGTCATAAAATGTTTTGTAAATTTTTTAAATTACCAGGTAATAAATATTTCGCCTAAAATGACACGTGCAGAAACAAGTCATAAAACACGGATTTTCCATAAATATGGCGAAATATTTATTACCTGGTAATTTAAAAAATTTACAAAACATTTTATGACCTGTGGTCGGCTTATTGGCAGTAACCAATTAAGTCCCTCTTTAAAAAACATTTTATGACCAGTAGTTCACGCAAATTTTCCTATTAAAGAAAAGCAAATATCGCTTATTTTGTTTTACCTATTTTTTACCAAAAAATAAATATAAATACTTCACACACTCTGAGTCAAATTTCAGTTGAATACTAAACGTGAAAGTGTTAAAGTGTTTTTTTTTGTAAAGTAAAGAGTGAAGCTGTAAAGACAATTTAAAGTAAAATGAATAAATTTTGCTGCAATCCGTTTAACAAGAGTGGACATCGTTCGAAAAAGATAAAAGTATTAAAATTAACTGGTGTTTCGAAGCGATACATGAATGAATTAAATATACAATACGGTGAAGAAGCAGAATTCATTTGTCCCAAGTGTAAAATCGATTTGTCTCAACGAGCAAATGCATTGAAACAAATGCAACCACAATCCGAGAGTGAAATGACAATTGAACAAAATGTTTCATCTGATAGTGAGGCAGACATTCCGATGGTCAATATGTCTTTGAGTCCTTTGAATGAGGCTATTACCACTTTAGGTGAAACGCCTATTAGAAAAAGAAAGTTGCGAAGTGAAAAATACAGGAAAGATAAAAAAGGCAAGGTTATGAGTGCAATCGCGACAATATTTGATGAAGGCTCTGATAACGAATGCAGTCAAGCAGATGACGTTGATGACGGCAAACAAATGATTGAGCAGTTGAAAAGAAAATTCAATTTAGCGACCCCTTTCCGGAGAAATATCTCATTTTATCTGTGCTGCCTCAATCATGGTCTATACGCAAGATTTCTGAACAGTTTCAAACATCTTTTTACATCGCGAGAAGAAGCAAAGAATTAGTTCGACAGAAGGGCATATTGGCGACTCCCACCAAGAAATTTGGCTCAAGGACCCTCAGCGAAGCAACGGTGAAATTGATTCAAGATTTTTACTGCAATGATGACAACAGCCGCGCTTGCCCAGGTATTAAATTCGCGTCCAATGTCACCGTTGACCGAAAACCGCTCCGAATTACTTCCCTTGACTCCAGGTCATTTCCTGCGAGGAGCTCCACTTATCGCCCCTCCCGAACCTCCCGAAGAACACCTTTTAGAGAACTCAAGTTTCATCAAACGCTGGGATCGGTTAAAGGCTCTTCAAGATATATTTGTACGCCGTTGGATGAATGAATACATCACCGAGCTCCAGCGACGATTCAAGTGGAGAACTGAACATCAAAATGTAAAAGTTAACGACTTTGTAATAGTCAAAGATGATCTGCTACCTCCAACTGAGTGGCGTCTGGGACGCATTACTAAAGTTTTTTGTGGTCAAGATAATAAAGTTCGAGTCGCTGAAGTAAAAACTCAAAACGGCAACATTATACGTTGAATAGTGAAACTATGTGTTTTGCCCATATCAAATAGTCCACCTGAATCGATACCACAACCATTAGAATCAAATTAATCCACCCGATTTAAAAAAAAAAGAAAAACCCACACGATCAAAAAGAGAAAAAAAATAGTCGCTTAACCAAAATTCTAATAACACAGTATATATTCTTTGTTTTCATCCTCTATAGCTATTATCATGCCTCGGTGCAATTTGTGCTTGAAAAACCACGCTGTGCGTCACTTCCAAGTCTTTGTGGCCATGTCCATCGAAAAAAGGCGCAACTATTTGAAGAGATGGAATTACTGCCTTAACTGTATGGCACACACCCATTCCCGCCCTCTTTGACACTCCGAAAACCGTTGTGCATTATGTGGAGCAAAGCATCACTCGATGGTTCACGTGGAACGTCCCCATGACGTCACGACCTCGAGCTACGAGGAGGAAATCCCCAAGCCTTTAAAAACCGAAGAGCCTCAAGAAGAAAGTTGCCAAAACATCCTACCAACATCGTACGAATTGCTACTTATGGAGTTGCCCGTACGCCCACCTCAGTGGAAGAGTACAATTCCACCACTCGTCCGAGTCAACTTGATACATAAAGGGGACCCGATGTGGGTTACGTTTCTGCTAGATCCTCAACGCGAAAAATCCTATTTGCTACGGAGCGTAGCATATCTGTTTCCGGAGTTCTCACCATCTGTTTTCGGAGACCAGGAGTGCGGGGTGTTTCAAGCTGCCCCATCCTATGAGCGGCACAGCCACAAGGGTCCAATAGCCGGGTGGCAACTTCCATTGCGGGGTGACGCAATAATGGTTCCACCGCCAATTAATAATCCGCAACTAGTTGCCCATTTTAAATCAGTGGTGCCCCAAGCACACCCTGGGTTCGCCAATTGCAGTACTATCGATGGCGTCATTGCTGGTCGGACGCTGAATAAGATTATGCTAGATGCTGTTATCCAGCCGGAGGAAACACTAGCAAAGGCTCAACGATCCCTTTTTGGATGGGTCATCTCTGGGGTTTGGAATGGCTGCCGTTGTCACTAACCGTTGGCGCGCGAGAATGTTGAACAGTGTTTAACGTTATTTTTTTTTATATATATTAACTTTTTTATACTATTTTGTTTCATTTATCTTAAAACTGTTTTTTTTTATTTCATTCTCTTAAAATTCAATTTATATTTTTAATCTCATTTTTTCTTTCAACACCCATGAAGAGTTTTCCTTTTTGTTCTCCATGAACTAAGGATGGCCCCTTGGAATAGCGCCATTTTTAGTACTTGTATATATATCTCTTTTGGTTGTAAATAAAAACCTTTATTTTTTTGTAATGAAGTACAGTATTGAAAAAGACTCAAATAAAGCAAGAAGCTTTCTACTTGGATTAAGAAATTAGAAGACTTTTTTTCCATCAAAACCAACAAAGTTGGAAAGGGAGCTACACTACTCAACAATTTGTAAATAATTTCCGAATTTCGATAGGAAATCAGCTTTCTAAGGACTTCTAAGGTCTTCTTTTGTTTGGCTTAGAATTGATAAACAATACCAACGAAGTAGTCTGGCACAAAAAAATTTGAAAATTTCATGCATATGACAATCTGTTCCGATTTTCTATATCCCATACCTTTTTCACCCTTGGCTCCATACTTGGTACACTTATTTACATAAATAAGATACAGAAATGTTTTTATCTATTAGATACAATGACCACTATTATATTTTAATCAAAAAAATATAAAATACTAATAGAGCAATTCCATATGAAAACGATCAAACTTGGCAAATTTTTGGACGACTCCTCTCCGATTTTAAAATAAATAGTCTCAATCGATTGCCCAGCAAAAAATAATGTACTACATATTTTTTTTTTTTTTATAGTGACTGGTTTAGTGTACACCACTGTCATGTGACAAAATTGAAGAATTCTTCATAAGGGACCTCATTGAAAGTTGTTTAAAAAAAAAACTACTAAAGCGATGGCAACGAGTGATAGCTCGTTGGTAAGGTATTGAATCAGGCCTTAATTGAAAAATAAAATTTTCCTAATTTTTCTCAGAAATTTACCTTTTTCCCATGAAAATTAAATTTTCCGATTTTCCACAGAAGCTCCTAAATTTTCCGGCTAATTTTATTTTTTTTTGATTCCTCATAATTTTTGCTTTAAGAATCAGCAATAACAAAATGGGCCCCGACTCCTTGTTTGGACAGGAGAAGAGCATTTAAGAGACCACCTTGTTCTCATTGTTTTTATATTTTTTATAATTGAATTATTTTTAATTTTTTAATATTATTTTATTTTATTATTAAAAATACATTTTAAAAATTATTTTACAGTTAAAAATACATTTATGAAGAAAAAATCATTTTTTTTTTAAGAGCCCCAAGTTGAGTGTGTCGTGAATATGGTCTGCCTGCCTGCACAAGATCGGCCATAAATTCATGGATAATAGCAGCAGTGGCATATAATGGCACACCAAACCCGACTGAGGCTACAGGTCATAAAATGTTTTGTAAATTTTTTAAATTACCAGGTAATAAATATTTCGCCTAAAATGACACGTGCAGAAACAAGTCATAAAACACGGATTTTCCATAAATATGGCGAAATATTTATTACCTGGTAATTTAAAAAATTTACAAAACATTTTATGACCTGTGGTCGGCTTATTGGCAGTAACCAATTAAGTCCCTCTTTAAAAAACATTTTATGACCAGTAGTTCACGCAAATTTTCCTATTAAAGAAAAGCAAATATCGCTTATTTTGTTTTACCTATTTTTTACCAAAAAATAAATATAAATACTTCACACACTCTGAGTCAAATTTCAGTTGAATACTAAACGTGAAAGTGTTAAAGTGTTTTTTTTTGTAAAGTAAAGAGTGAAGCTGTAAAGACAATTTAAAGTAAAATGAATAAATTTTGCTGCAATCCGTTTAACAAGAGTGGACATCGTTCGAAAAAGATAAAATTATTAAAATTAACTGGTGTTTCGAAGCGATACATGAATGAATTAAATATACAATACGGTGAAGAAGCAGAATTCATTTGTCCCAAGTGTAAAATCGATTTGTCTCAACGAGCAAATGCATTGAAACAAATGCAACCACAATCCGAGAGTGAAATGACAATTGAACAAAATGTTTCATCTGATAGTGAGGCAGACATTCCGATGGTCAATATGTCTTTGAGTCCTTTGAATGAGGCTATTACCACTTTAGGTGAAACGCCTATTAGAAAAAGAAAGTTGCGAAGTGAAAAATACAGGAAAGATAAAAAAGGCAAGGTTATGAGTGCAATCGCGACAATATTTGATGAAGGCTCTGATAACGAATGCAGTCAAGCAGATGACGTTGATGACGGCAAACAAATGATTGAGCAGTTGAAAAGAAAATTCAATTTAGCGACCCCTTTCCGGAGAAATATCTCATTTTATCTGTGCTGCCTCAATCATGGTCTATACGCAAGATTTCTGAACAGTTTCAAACATCTTTTTACATCGCGAGAAGAAGCAAAGAATTAGTTCGACAGAAGGGCATATTGGCGACTCCCACCAAGAAATTTGGCTCAAGGACCCTCAGCGAAGCAACGGTGAAATTGATTCAAGATTTTTACTGCAATGATGACAACAGCCGCGCTTGCCCAGGTACACGTGACTATGTTATCACACGTGAAGATAGAGAAAAAGTACACAAGAAGCGCAGATTATTATTATGTAATCTATCCGAAGCATATCATCAGTTCAAAGAGAAATACCCAGCAGAAAAAGTGGGATTTTCTAAGTTTGCCATCCTACGACCAAAAGAATGCGTGCTGGCATTAGACAGGTACGGAACGCATTCAGTCTGCGTTTGCATGTTTCATCAAAACATCAAATTAATGTTCTTTCCATGCAAGAAATTGAAAGTATTTCACGGTGAAATTGAAACATATAGGGACCTCCTGTCGAAGTCGTTGTGCGCATACCCCACGGAAAATTGTCATCTGTCCAAATGCGACAATTGTCCGAAGATTGACGAGCTAGAGCAATATTTGGCGGAAAAGTTTGAACAGCTGTTAATTCAGGAGGTGCATTTCAAACAGTGGATAATTAGCAGCGGCAGATGTTCCCTTGAGACCGTGGTAAAGCAGATTCCGGAATTCATCGAGGAATTCGGATTCAAGTTGAATGAACTGAAGGCGCACCATTTCATATCCGAGATGCAATCGAAATTTCTAAAGGAAAGTAAGGAGAAATTAGCCCAAAATGAATTCATTGTGATAAGCGACTTTGCCGAGAATTACACTTTTCTCGTTCAGGATGAAATTCAGGCTTATCACTGGGCAAACGACCAGTGCACGGTGCATCCTTTTTGCATTTATTTCAAAAACGAAGATAACGAACTACAGACCGTAAGTCTTGTTGTTGTCGCGGAGAGTTTAGCTCATAATTATGTGTCCGTTTATTTATTTCAAATGAAACTGTTTGAATTCTTAAGATCAAAATTCGATGCAATCGACAAAGTAACGTTTTTCTCAGACGGCGCGGCTTCTCAGTACAAGAATAAAAAAAATTTTTACAATCTTTGCATATTTGAAGAAGAACAAAACTGCAAGGTCGAGTGGCACTTTTTTGCGACGTCCCACGGTAAGGGCCCATGCGATGCGTTAGGGGGAACCCCAAAACGCATGGCGACTAAGGCAAGTTTGCAAAGGCCATATACTGACCAGATCTTAAATGTACAACATTTGTTTTCGTGGATTCAAAGCAAGGAAATTGCCATTAACACAGTTTTATGCACTCAAAAAGAACACGATGCCATGGAGCGACGACTTCAAAACAGACATAATAATGTCAAAACTATAACTGGAACGCAAAAGTTTCATTGCTTCATACCAAATATTTCTGATATGTCAATTAATGTAAAGCGGTACTCTTCGTCTGCCGACGTGCTAAATTTAAAGTTACTTTAATTTTATAATGATGCCAAGACAATTGAAATTTTTAATAAATATTGTAATTAAGTATAAGCAGCAAAATAAGAAAGATTTTTTCTTCATAAATGTATTTTTAACTGTAAAATAATTTTTAAAATGTATTTTTAATAATAAAATAAAATAATGTTAAAAAATTAAAAATAATTCAATTATAAAAAATATAAAAACAATGAGAACAAGGTGGTTTCTTAAATGCTCTTCTCCTGTCCAAACAAGGAGTCGGGGTCCATTTTTTTATTGCTGATTCTTAAAGCAAAAATTATGAGGAATCAAAAAAAAAAATAAAATTAGCCGGAAAATTTAGGAGCTTCTGTGGAAAATCGGAAAATTTAATTTTCATCGGAAAATTTAATTTTCATGGGAAAAAAGGTAAATTTCTGAGAAAAATTAGGAAAATTTTATTTTTCAATTAAAGCCTGATTCAATACCTTTCCACTCGTTGCGATCGCTTTAGTAGTTTTTTTTTTTTAAACAACTTTCAATGAGGTCCCTTATGAAGAATTCTTCAATTTTGTCACATGACAGTGGTGTACACCACCACTAAACCAGTCACTATAAAAAAAAAAAAATATGTAGGTACATTATTTTTTGCTGGGCAATCGATTGAGACTATTTATTTAAAAATCGGAGAGGGGTCGTCCAAAAGGTGATCGCTTTCATATGGAATTGCTCAATAATATTTCAAACCATTTTCTTATTGTCCCTATTTTTTCACATTCTCCTATAGGAAATTATAATACTTTTCAATTTTGTTTTTTTTTCAATTGCAACAACAAAGTTTGAATTGTTGCTTAAAATGAAGATTTGTTGTTGTACTATAATCTAAAAATAATATTGTTAGTTTCTTTCCAAAATGTATGTGTGTTTTTTTTACTTCAAATTTGTTGCATGCAAGTGTCCCTATTTTTTCGCACATAACTGTATATATATATATATATATATATATATATATATATATATATATATATATATATATATATATATATATATATGCACGGCGCATGTTGCGAGGACGGTTTTTCGTTCCACACGTTACTATGAAGACATTTTGTTACTTTAAAGACTGTCCTTAAACTTTTCGTTATTCTACTGCTTACACTGAAGACATTTTACTGGATACATTGCCCATACTTTGAAGACATCTATATATACAGCCAAAAAAGTCCCTATAATATGCGCTGTCTCCAGTAAAATGTCTTCAGTGTAAACAGTGGAATAACAAAAAGTTTAAGGACAGTCCCCAAAGAACCAAAATGTCTTCATAGTAACTTGTGGAACGAAAAACCGTCCCCGGAACATGCGCCGTGCACATATAGATATATATATATATATATATATATATATATATATATATTCATTGCCCATACTCTGAAGACATCTGTATATACAGCCAAAAAAGTCCCTATAAAATGCGCTGTGTCCAGTAAAATGTCTTCAGAGTAAACACTAGAATAACGAAAAGTTTAAGGACAGTCCCCAAAGTAACAAAATGTCTTCATAGTAACTTGTGGAACGAAAACCCGTCCCCGGAACATGTGCTGTGCACATATATAGATATATATATGTGAATAGAATAACGAAAAGTTTAAGGACAGTCCCCAAAGTAACAAAATGTCTTCATAGTAACTTGTGGAACGAAAACCCGTCCCCGGAACATGTGCTGTGCACATATATAGATATATATATATATATATATATATATATATATAGATATATATAGATATATATATATATATATATGTGCACAGCACATGTTGCGGGGACGGGTTTTCGTTCCACAAGTTACTATGGAGACATTTTGTTACTTTGGGGACTGTCCTTAAACTTTTCGTTATTCTAGTGTTTACTCTGAAGACATTTTACTGGACACAGCACATTTTATAGGGACTTTTTTGGCTGTATATACAGATGTCTTCAAAGTATGGGCAATGAATATATATATATATATGAATATATATATATATATATATATATATATATATATGCATTGCCCATGCTTTGAAGACATCTGTATATACAGCCCAAAAAGTCCCTATAAAATGCGCTGTGTCCAGTAAAATGTCTTCAGAGTACACACTAGAATAATGAAAAGTTTAAGGACAGTCCCCAAAGTAACAAAATGTCTTCATAGTACCTTGTGGAACGAAAACCCGTCCCCGCAACATGTGCTGTGCACATATATATATATATATATATATGCATTGCCCATACTTTCAAGACATCTGTATATACAGCCAAAAAAGTCCCTATAAAATGCGCTGTGTCCAGTAAAATGTCTTCAGAGTACACACTTGAATAATGAAAAGTTTAAGGACAGTCCCCAAAGTAACTAAATGTCTTCATAGTAACTTGTGGAACGAAAACCCGTCCCCGCAACATGCGCTGTGCACATATATATATATATATATATATATATATATATATATATGCATTGCCCATACTTTGAAGACATCAGTATATACAGCCAAAAAAGTCCCTATAAAATGCGCTGTGTCCAGTAAAATGTCTTCAGAGTAAACACTAAAATAACGAAAAGTTTAAGGACAGTCCCCAAAGTAACAAAATGTCTTCATAGTAACTTGTGGAACGAAAACCCGTCCCCGCAACATGCTCTGTGCACATATATATATATATATATATATATATATATATATATATATATATATATATATATATATATGCATTGCCCATACTTTGAAGACATCTGTATATACAGCCAAAAAAAGTCCCTATAATAGGCGCTGTATCCAGTAAAATGTCCTCAGTGTAAACAGTAGAATAACGAAAAGTTTAAGGACAGTCTTCAAAGTAACAAAATGTCTTCATAGTAACTTGTGGAACGAAAAACCGTCCCCGCAACATGCGCCGTGCACATATATATATATATATATATATATATATGCATTGCCCATACTTTGAAGACATCTGTATATACAGCCAAAAAAGTCCCTATAAAATGCGCTGTATCCAGTTAAATGTCTTCAGTATATATAGTAGATTAATGTAAAGTTTGAGGTCAGTCTCCAAAGAATCAAAATGTCTTCATAGTAACCTGTGAAACGAAAAACCGTCCCCGCAACATGCGCTGTGCACATATATATATATATATATATATATATATATATATATATATGTGCACAGCACATATTGCGGGGACGGGTTTTCGTTCCACAAGTTACTATGAAGACATTTTGTTACTTTGGGGACTGTCCTTAAACTTTTCGTTATTCTACTGTTTACACTGAAGACATTTTACTGGATTCAGCGCATATTATAGGGACTTTTTTGGCTGTATATACAGATGTCTTCAAAGTATGCGCAATGAATATATATATATATATATATAATATATATATATATATATATTCATTATGCATACTTTGAAGACATCTATATATACAGCCAAAAAAGTCCCTATAATATGCGCTGTATCCAGTATAATGTCTTCAGAATATATAGTAGATTAATGTAAAGTTTGAGGTCAGTCACCAAAGTATCAAACTGTCTTCATAGTATATATATATATATATATATATATATATATATATATATATATATATATATGTGCACAGCACATGTTGCGGGGACGGGTTTCGTGCCACAAGTTACTATGAAGACATTTTGTTACTTTGGAGACTGTCCTTAACTTTTCGTTGTTCTACTGTTTACACTGAAGACATTTTACTGGACACAGCGCATTTTATAGGGACTTTTTAGGCTGTATATACAGATGTCTGAAGACATCTGTATATACAGCCTAAAAAGTCCCTATAAAATGCGCTGTGTCAGTAAAAATGTCTTCAGAGTACACACTAGAATAATGAAATGTCTTGAAGACATCTGTATATACAGCCTAAAAAGTCCCTATAAAATGCGCTGTGTCCAGTAAAATGTCTTCAGAGTACACACTAGAATAATGAAAAGTTTAAGGACAGTCCCCAAAGTAACAAAATGTCTTCATAGTACCTTGTGGAACGAAAACCCGTCCCCGCAACATGCGCCGTGCACATATATATATATATATATATATATATATATATATATATATATATATATATATATATGCATTGCCCATACTTTGAAGACATCTGTATATACAGCCAAAAAGTCCCTATAAAATGCGCTGTGATCAGTAAAATGTCTTCAGAGTAAACACTAGAATAACGAAAAGTTTAAGGACAGTCCCCAAAGTAACAAAATGTCTTCATAGTAACTTGTGGAACGAAAACCTGTCCCCGCAACATGTGCTGTGCACATATATATATATATATATATATCTATATATATATATATTCATTTCACATACTTTGAAGACATCAGTATATACAGCTAAAAGTCCCTGTAATATGCGCTGTATCCAGTAAAATGTCTTCAGTGTCAACAGTAGAATAACGAAAAGTTTAGGGACAGTCCCCAAAGTAACAAAAATGTCTTCATAGTAACTTGTGGAACGAAAAACCGTCCCCGCAACATCTGCTGTGCACATATATATATATATATATATATATATATATATATATATGCATAGCGCATGTTGCGGCGACGGGTTTTCGTTCCACAAGTTACTATGAAGACATTTTGATTCTTTGGAGACTGGCCTCAAACTTTACATTAATCTACTATATATACTGAAGACATTTTACTGGATACAGCGCATATTATAGGGACTTTTTTGGCTGTATATACAGATGTCTTCAAAGTATGTGAAATGCATATATATATATATATATATATTCATTGTGCATGCTTTGAAGACATCTGTATATACAGCCAAAAAAGTCCCTAAAATATGCGCTGTATCCAGTAAAATGTCTTCAGTGTATATAGTAGATTAATGTAATGTTTGAGGTCAGTCTCCAAAGTATCAAAATGTCTTCATAGTAGTCTGTGAAATGAAAAACCGTCCCCGCAACATGCACTGTGCATATATATATATATATATATATATATATATATATATATATATATATATATATATATATATATGCATTTCTCATACTTGGAAGACATCTGTATATACAACCACAAAAGTCCCTACAATATGCGCTGTATCCAGTAAATTGTCTTTAGTGTATACCGTAGATTAATGAAATGTTTGAGGACAGTCTCCAAAGAATCAAAATGTCTTCATAGTAACTTTTGCAACGAAAAACCGTCCCCGCAACATGCGCTGTGCACATATATATATATATATATATATATATATATATATATATATATATATATGCATTGCCCATACTTTGAAGACATCTGTATATACAGCCAAAAAAGTCCCTATAAAATGCGCTGTGTCCAGTAAAATGTCTTCAGAGTAAACACTAGAATAATGAAAAGTTTAAGGACAGTCCCCAAAGTAACAAAATGTCTTCATAGTAACTTGTGGGACGAAAACCCGTCCCCGCAATATGTGCTGTGCACATATATATATATATATATATATATATATATATATATATATATATATATATATGTGCACGGCGCATGTTGCGGGGACGGTTTTTCATTTCACAAGTTACTATGAAGACATTTTGGTGCTTTGGGGACTGTCCTTAAACTTTTCGTTATTCTACTGTTTACACTGAAGACATTTTACTGGATACAGCGAATATTATAGGGACTTTTTTGGCTGTATATACAGATGTCTTCAAAGTATGGGCAATGCATATATATATATATGCATTGCCCATACTTTGAAGACATCTGTATATACAGCCAAAAAAGTCCCTATAAAATGCGCTGTGTCCAGTAAAATGTCTTCAGAGTAAACACTAGAATAATGAAAAGTTTAAGGACAGTCCCCAAAGTAACAAAATGTCTTCATAGTAACTTGTGGAACGAAAACCCGTCCCCGCAATATGTGCTGTGCACATATATATATATATATATATATATATATATATATATATATATATATATATTCATTATGCATACTTTGAAGACATCTGTATATACAGCCAAAAAAGTCCCTATAATATGCGCTGTATCCAATATAATGTCTTCAGAATATATAGTAGATTAATGTAAAGTTTGAGGTCAGTCTCCAAAGTATCAAAATGTCTTCATAGTATATATATATATATATATATATGCATTGCCCATACTTTGAAGACATCTGTATATACAGCCAAAAAAGTCCCTATAAAATGCGCTGTGTCCAGTAAAATGTCTTCAGAGTACACACTAGAATAATAAAAAGTTTAAGGACAGTCCCCAAAGTAATAAAATGTCTTCATAGTAACTTGTGGAACGAAAAACCGTCCCCGCAACATGCGCCGTGAACATATATATATATATACATATATATATATATATATATGCACGGCGCATGTTGTGAGGACGGTTTTTCATTACACAAGTTACTATGAAGACATTTTGTTACTTTGGGGACCGTCCTTAAACTTTTCGTTATTCTACTGCTTACACTGAAGACATTTTACTGGATACAGCGCATATTATAGGGACTTTTTTGGCTGTATATACAGATGTCTTCAAAGTATGGGCAATGAATATATATATATATATGAATATATATATATATATATATATATATTCATTGCGCATGCTTTGAAGACATCTGGATATACACCCAAAAAAGTACCTATAATATGCGCTGAATCCAGTAAAATGTCTTCAGTGTAAAAAGTAGAATAACAAAAAGTTTAAGGACAGTCCCCAAAGTAACCAAATGTCTTCATAGTAACTTGTGGAACGAAAAACCGTCCCCGCAGCATGTGCTGTGCACATATATATATATATATATATATATATATATATATATATATATATATATATATATATATATGATATATATATATATATATATATATATGTGCT
>CATIYI010000005.1:0-77317 GCA_949748255.1 Eustalomyia histrio
TTTCCACATGTCTGTGAAGTTAAATTCCAAAGTTAAATTCCACTAACAGAAAAATGTTATTTTTTACAGACGACTGTTAACACTAACATTTTTGTCTCATTCTCAGTCAATTTTAACTTTATCTATAAATTTCTTAACAATGTACATAGCTTTTATAAAGACGACTGTTAACACTAACTTTTTGTTTTTCTTTCTCATTCTCAGTCAATTTTAACATTATCTACAAATTTCTTAACAATGTACATAGCTTTTATAAAGACGACATGTACATATATGCTTTTTTTATAAAAATAATTTTTAATATTAACATATTTAAAAAAATTGTGACACCTAGTAGTTTTTTTCTATTAAATTAAATGAAAAATATTTTACTAAATAAAAATAAGCAAAAAAAATTTGTTACCTAAAAAACTATGGGCCAATAAGTCTTTCCATACTAAATTTTTTAACTTTTTCGTATTTTATATGCCACAGTGGCCATTTTTGAAGAGGTTACGAAACCGGACCTGGTGGAGCAGGTTGCCACTAGATCCTAGTTAATGCCCATGAAAACCGCTTATCTGAAATTCGGTTAGGGGTGACACTATAGGCCATTAACTTTTTCCCCATATTAACTTTTATATGTCACAGTGGCCATGTTTGAAGAGGTTACGAAACCGGACCTGGTGGAGCAGGTTGCCACTAGATCCTAGTTAATGTCCATGAAAACCGCTTATCTGAAATTCGGTTAGGGGTGACACTATGGGCCATTAACTTTTTCCCCATATTAAATTTTATAACTATTTTGCAATTTTATATGCCACAGTGGCCATGTTTGAAGAGGTTACGAAACCGGACCTGGTGGAGCAGGTAGCCACTAGATCCTAGTTAATGTCCATGAAAACCGCTTATCTGAAATTCGGTTAGGGGTGACACTATAGGCCATTAACTTTTTCCCCGTATTAAATTTTATAACTTTCTCATATTTTATATGCCACAGTGGCCATTTTTGAAGAGGTTACGTAACCGGACCTGGTGGAGAAGGTAGCCACTAGATCCTAGTTAATGTCCATGAAAACCGCTTATCTGAAATTCGGTTAGGGGTGACACTATAGGCCATTAACTTTTTCCCCGTATTAAATTTTATAACTTTTTCGTATTTTATATGCCACAGTGGCCATGTTTGAAGAGGTTACGAAACCGGACCTGGTGGAGCAGGTAGCCACTAGATCCTAGTTAATGCCCATGAAAACCGTTTATCTGAAATTCGGTTAGGGGTGACACTATAGGCCATTAACTCTTTCCCCGTATTAAATTTTATAACTTTTTGCACTTTTATATGCCACAGTGGCTATTTTTGAAGAGGTTACGTAACCGAACCTGGTGGAGCAGGTAGCCACTAGATCCTAGTTAGTGTCCATGAAAACCCTTTATCTGAAATTCGGTTAGGGGTGACACTATAGGCCATTAACTTTTTTTCCCCATATTAACTTTTATATGTCACAGTGGCCATGTTTGAAGAGGTTACGAAACCGGACCTGGTGGAGCAGGTTGCCACTAGATCCTAGTTAATGTCCATGAAAACCGCTTATCTGAAATTCGGTTAGGGGTGACACTATGGGCCATTAACTTTTTCCCCATATTAAATTTTATAACTATTTTGCAATTTTATATGCCACAGTGGCCATGTTTGAAGAGGTTACGAAACCGGACCTGGTGGAGCAGGTAGCCACCAGATCCTAGTTAATGTCCATGAAAACCGCTTATCTGAAATTCGGTTAGGGGTGACACTATGGGCCATCACCTTTTTCCCCATTTTAATTTTATAACTTTTTTGCAATTTTATATGTCACAGTGGCCATTTTTGAAGAGGTTACGTAACCGGATCTGGTGGAGCAGGTAGCCACTAGATCCTAGTTAATGCCCATGAAAACCGTTTATCTGAAATTCGGTTAGGGGTGACACTATAGGCCATTAACTTTTTCCCCGTATTAAATTTTATAACTTTTTGCACTTTTATATGCACAGTGGCTATTTTTGAAGAGGTTACGTAACCGGATCTGGTGGAGCAGGTAGCCACTAGATCCTAGTTAGTGTCCATGAAAACCCTTTATCTGAAATTCGGTTAGGGGTGACACTATAGGCCATTAACTTTTTCCCCGTATTAAATTTTATAACTTTTTCGTATTTTGTATGCCACAGTGGCCATTTTTGAAAAGGTTACGTAACCGGACCTGGTGGAGCAGGCCACTAGATCCTAGTTAATGTCCATGAAAACCGCTTTATCTGAAATTTGGCCATTAACTTTTTTCCCCATTTTAAATTTTTTAACTTTTTCGTTACTTTTACATATATGCCACAATGGCCTTTTTTAAAGAGCGTACGTAACCAGACATAAAGTAACAAATATTCAGTAGATCCTAGTTATTGACTCTGAAAATAATTTTTCAAGAATTTTATTAGTGGTCAATGTAATTTTTTTTTTATATTAATTTTATTAACATTTTGGTATTCTAAATTCCAAAGATAATCTCAATTTTAACATTTCCTTTTAACATATTTACAGAGTAAACAAAACCAGAAAAATGTTATGTGTGTATAAGTATAAGATGTTTTTTGTGCCTTACGTACGAAAATCCCATATAAATTTGGCATTATTCATGTTAAAAATTAACGCCTAGCGTTATTGACGTTATTTCAACCTCCTATATATGGGTGTTATCAGCTCATAGTGAATGTTCTTGTTAGCATATTGTCACACAACACATTCATTATAGTTTCATTGTTTTATTACTTCTACTCGACTACAACTGTTGTACTGTTTTCAATTTAGGTGCTTTCTAGTCAAATTAAACATATTTTAATCATATTTTTAGTTATTTTAAAATGCAATAATATAATATTATTTAAAGTTAACAATTGCAATCAATTTTCATTAAGGTATTCACTATGTTCATATGCCAAAATGCAACAAAAGCTCAGTTTGCATCGTCATAACTACTCCAGGCTGACAAAATGCAAATAACAGGCTGAGGTTTCTTGCATTGTGTGCAAATAAAAACCCTCCATATTACCGTATTATCATGACATCGTTAGCTCGTTGCGTCCGCGTGCAATAAAATTATAGCAATCGATTACAGAGAATCGTCAATAAGGTGGTAATTGCACTATATTGGAGAGAGAACACTTCATTTTAGTAGCGACTAATAAATGTTTATAGATGTATTTTTTTCTATATATGTATTGCAGATGGAATAAAATGATAGTAAACAATTTTTAAACTGATAAAATCTCAATTGAAGGCACATAATTTCAATCATATTCCAATATCATAATATCGTTGACATACAATTTGATCTAACCATGATGTCTGCCATCAAATATCATTTTTAGTTTTAATTTTAATTAAGAGCATTATATTAATAATTTTGTTCGTGAACATAATTTGAATTTTGCTCTCCTTTTAAAAAGCGATTGAATTCCCGCTTAAGCATAATAGTTTTTCCGTCGAAATTTTTCTGGTTTTGTTTACTCTGTAAATATGTTAAAAGGAAATGTTAAAATTGAGATTATCTTTGGAATTTAGAATACCAAAATGTTAATAAAATTAATATAAAAAAAAAAATTACATTGACCACTAATAAAATTCTTGAAAAATTATTTTCAGAGTCAATAACTAGGATCTACTGAATATTTGTTACTTTATGTCTGGTTACGTACGCTCTTTAAAAAAGGCCATTGTGGCATATATGTAAAAGTACGAAAAAGTTAAAAAATTTAAAATGGGGAAAAAGTTAATGGCCAAATTTCAGATAAGCGGTTTTCATGGACATTAACTAGGATCTAGTGGCTACCTGCTCCACCAGGTCCGGTTACGTGACCTTTTCAAAAATGGCCACTGTGGCATACAAAATACGAAAAAGTTATAAAATTTAATACGGGGAAAAAGTTAATGGCCTATAGTGTCACCCCTAACCGAATTTCAAATAAACGGTTTTCATGGGCATTAACTAGGATCTAGTGGTAACCTGCTCCACCAGGTCCGGTTCGTAACCTCTTCAAAAATGGCCACTGTGGCATATAAAATACGAAAAAGTTAAAAAATTTAATACGGGGAAAAAGTTAATGGCCTATAGTGTCACCCCTAACCGAATTTCAGATAAACGGTTTTCATGGGCATTAACTAGGATCTAGTGGCAACCTGCTCCACCAGGTCCGGTTTCGTAACCTCTTTGAACATGGCCACTGTGACATATAAAAGTTAATATGGGGAAAAAGTTAATGACCCATAGTGTCACCCCTACCGAATTTCAGATAAACGGTTTTCATGGACATTAACTAGGATCTAGTGGCTACCTGCTCCACCAGGCCCGGTTACGTAACCTCTTCAAAAATAGCCACTGTGGCATATAAAAGTGCAAAAAGTTATAAAATTTAATACGGGGAAAAAGTTAATGGCCTATAGTGTCACCCCTAACCGAATTTCAGATAAACGGTTTTCATGGGCATTAACTAGGATCTAGTGGCAACCTGCTCCACCAGGTCCGGTTTCGTAACCTTTTCAAAAATGGCCACTGTGGCATACAAAATACGAAAAAGTTATAAAATTTAATACGGGAAAAAGTTAATGGCCTATAGTGTCACCCCTAACCGAATTTCAGATAAGCGGTTTTCATGGACATTAACTAGGATCTAGTGGCAACCTGCTCCACCAGGTCCGGTTTCGTAACCTCTTCAAACATGGCCACTGTGACATATAAAATTTAATATGGGGAAAAAGTTAATGGCCCATAGTGTCACCCCTAACCGAATTTCAGATAAGCGGTTTTCATGGACATTAACTAGGATCTAGTGGCAACCTGCTCCACCAGGTCCGGTTTCGTAACCTCTTCAAACATGGCCACTGTGACATATAAAAGTTAATATGGGGAAAAAGTTAATGGCCTATAGTGTCACCCCTAACCGAATTTCAGATAAAGGGTTTTCATGGACACTAACTAGGATCTAGTGGCTACCTGCTCCACCAGGTCCGGTTACGTAACCTCTTCAAAAATAGCCACTGTGGCATATAAAAGTGCAAAAAGTTATAAAATTTAATACGGGGAAAAAGTTAATGGCCTATAGTGTCACCCCTAACCGAATTTCAGATAAGCGGTTTTCATGGACATTAACTAGGATCTAGTGGCTACCTGCTCCACCAGGACCGGTTACGTAACCTCTTCAAACATGGCCACTGTGGCATATAATATATGAGAAAGTTATAAAATTTAATACGGGGAAAAGTTAATGGCCTATAGTGTCACACCTAACCGAATTTCAGATAAACGGTTTTCATGGGCATTAACTAGGATCTAGTGGCTACCTGCTCCACCAGGTCCGGTTACGTAACCTCTTCAAAAATGGCCACTGTGGCATATAAAATACGAAAAAGTTATAAAATTTAATACGGGGAAAAAGTTAATGGCCCATAGTGTCACCCCTAACCGAATTTCAGATAAGCGGTTTTCATGGACATTAACTAGGATCTAGTGGCAACCTGCTCCACCAGGTCCGGTTTCGTAACCTCTTCAAACATGGCCACTGTGACATATAAAAGTTAATATGGGGAAAAAGTTAATGGCCTATAGTGTCACCCCTAACCGAATTTCAGATAAGCGGTTTTCATGGGCATTAACTAGGATCTAGTGGCAACCTGCTCCACCAGGTCCGGTTTCGTAACCTCTTCAAAAATGGCCACTGTGGCATATAAAATACGAAAAAGTTAAAAAATTTAGTATGGAAAGAGTTATTGGCCCATAGTTTTTTAGGTAACAAATTTTTTTTGCTTATTTTTATTTAGTAAAATATTTTTCATTTAATTTAATAGAAAAAAACTACTAGGTGTCACAATTTTTTTAAATATGTTAATATTAAAAATTATTTTTATAAAAAAAGCATATATGTACATGTCGTCTTTATAAAAGCTATGTACATTGTTAAGAAATTTGTAGATAATGTTAAAATTGACTGAGAATGAGAAAGAAAAACAAAAAGTTAGTGTTAACAGTCGTCTTTATAAAAGCTATGTACATTGTTAAGAAATTTATAGATAAAGTTAAAATTGACTGAGAATGAGACAAAAATGTTAGTGTTAACAGTCGTCTGTAAAAAATAACATTTTTCTGTTAGTGGAATTTAACTTTGGAATTTAACTTCACAGACATTTATACATCTAGTGTGATAAAATGGGTTATTTCAGCTTAGATACATATATACATCTAGTGTGATAAAATGGGTTATTTCAGCTTAGATACATATATACATCTAGTGTGATAAAATGGGTTATTTCAGCTTAGATACATATATACATCTAGTGTGATAAAATGGGTTATTTCAGCTTAGATACATTTATACATCTAGTGTGATAAAATGGGTTATTTCAGCTTAGATACATATATACATCTAGTGTGATAAAATGGGTTATTTCAGCTTAGATAAAATGGGTTATTTCAGCTTAGATACATTTATACATCTAGTGTGATAAAATGGGTTATTTCAGCTTAGATACATATATACATCTAGTGTGATAAAATGGGTTATTTCAGCTTAGATACATATATACATCTAGTGTGATAAAATGGGTTATTTCAGCTTAGATACATTTATACATCTAGTGTGATAAAATAGGTTATTTCAGCTTAGATACATTTATACATCTAGTGTGATAAAATGGGGTATTTCAGCTTAGATACATATATACATCTAGTGTGATAAAATGGGGTATTTCAGCTTAGATACATATATACATCTAGTGTGATAAAATGGGGTATTTCAGCTTAGATACATATATACATCTAGTGTGATAAAATGGGGTATTTCAGCTTAGATACATATATACATCTAGTGTGATAAAATGGGGTATTTCAGCTTAGATACATATATACATCTAGTGTGATAAAATGGGGTATTTCAGCTTAGATACATATATACATCTAGTGTGATAAAATGGGGTATTTCAGCTTAGATACATATATACATCTAGTGTGATAAAATGGGGTATTTCAGTTTAGATACATATATACATCTAGTGTGATAAAATGGGGTATTTCAGCTTAGATACATATATACATCTAGTGTGATAAAATGGGGTATTTCAGCTTAGATACATATATACATCTAGTGTGATAAAATGGGGTATTTCAGCTTAGATACATATATACATCTAGTGTGATAAAATGGGTTATTTCAGCTTAGCTACATATATACATCTAGTGTGATAAAATGGGGTATTTCAGCTTAGATACATATATACATCTAGTGTGATAAAATGGGGTATTTCAGCTTAGATACATATATACATCTAGTGTGATAAAATGGGGTATTTCAGCTTAGATACATATATACATCTAGTGTGATAAAATGGGGTATTTCAGCTTAGATACATATATACATCTAGTGTGATAAAATGGGTTATTTCAGCTTAGATACATATATACATCTAGTGTGATAAAATGGGTTATTTCAGCTTAGATACATATATACATCTAGTGTGATAAAATGGGGTATTTCAGCTTAGATACATATATACATCTAGTGTGATAAAATGGGTTATTTCAGCTTAGATACATATATACATCTAGTGTGATAAAATGGGTTATTTCAGCTTAGCTACATATATACATCTAGTGTGATAAAATGGGGTATTTCAGCTTAGATACATATATACATCTAGTGTGATAAAATGGGTTATTTCAGCTTAGATACATATATACATCTAGTGTGATAAAATGGGTTATTTCAGCTTAGATACATATATACATCTAGTGTGATAAAATGGGGTATTTCAGCTTAGATACATATATACATCTAGTGTGATAAAATGGGGTATTTCAGCTTAGATACATATATACATCTAGTGTGATAAAATGGGGTATTTCAGTTTAGATACATATATACATCTAGTGTGATAAAATGGGGTATTTCAGCTTAGATACATATATACATCTAGTGTGATAAAATGGGGTATTTCAGCTTAGATACATATATACATCTAGTGTGATAAAATGGGTTATTTCAGCTTAGATACATATATACATCTAGTGTGATAAAATGGGGTATTTCAGCTTAGATACATATATACATCTAGTGTGATAAAATGGGTTATTTCAGCTTAGATACATATATACATCTAGTGTGATAAAATGGGTTATTTCAGCTTAGATACATATATACATCTAGTGTGATCAAATGGGTTATTTCAGCTTAGATACATATATACATCTAGTGTGATAAAATGGGTTATTTCAGCTTAGATACATTTATACATCTAGTGTGATAAAATGGGTTATTTCAGCTTAGATACATATATACATCTAGTGTGATAAAATGGGTTATTTCAGCTTAGATACATATATACATCTAGTGTGATAAAATGGGTTATTTCAGCTTAGATACATATATACATCTAGTGTGATAAAATGGGTTATTTCAGCTTAGATACATTTATACATCTAGTGTGATAAAATGGGTTATTTCAGCTTAGATACATATATACATCTAGTGTGATAAAATGGGGTATTTCAGCTTAGATACATATATACATCTAGTGTGATAAAATGGGGTATTTCAGCTTAGATACATATATACATCTAGTGTGATAAAATGGGGTATTTCAGCTTAGATACATATATACATCTAGTGTGATAAAATGGGGTATTTCAGCTTAGATACATATATACATCTAGTGTGATAAAATGGGGTATTTCAGCTTAGATACATATATACATCTAGTGTGATAAAATGGGGTATTTCAGCTTAGATACATATATACATCTAGTGTGATAAAATGGGTTATTTCAGCTTAGATACATATATACATCTAGTGTGATAAAATGGGGTATTTCAGCTTAGATACATATATACATCTAGTGTGATAAAATGGGTTATTTCAGCTTAGATACATATATACATCTAGTGTGATAAAATGGGTTATTTCAGCTTAGATACATATATACATCTAGTGTGATAAAATGGGGTATTTCAGCTTAGATACATATATACATCTAGTGTGATAAAATGGGTTATTTCAGCTTAGATACATATATACATCTAGTGTGATAAAATGGGTTATTTCAGCTTAGATACATATATACATCTAGTGTGATAAAATGGGTTATTTCAACTTAGATACATATATACGTCTAGTGTAATAAAATGGGTTATTTCAGCTTAGATACATATATACATCTAGTGTGATAAAATGGGTTATTTCAACTTAGATAAATATATACATCTAGTGTGATAAAATGGGTTATTTCAGCTTAGATACATATATACATCTAGTGTGATAAAATGGGTTATTTCAGCTTAGATACATTTATACATCTAGTGTGATAAAATGGGTTATTTCAGCTTAGATACATATATACATCTAGTGTGATAAAATGGGTTATTTCAGCTTAGATACATATATACATCTAGTGTGATAAAATGGGTTATTTCAGCTTAGATACATATATACATCTAGTGTGATAAAATGGGTTATTTCAGCTTAGATACATATATACATCTAGTGTGATAAAATGGGTTATTTCAGCTAAGATACATATATACATCTAGTGTGATAAAATGGGTTATTTCAGCTTAGATACATTTATACATCTAGTGTGATAAAATGGGTTATTTCAGCTTAGATACATATATACATCTAGTGTGATAAAATGGGTTATTTCAGCTTAGATACATATATACATCTAGTGTGATAAAATGGGTTATTTCAGCTTAGATACATATATACATCTAGTGTGATAAAATGGGTTATTTCAGCTTAGATACATATATACATCTAGTGTGATAAAATGGGTTATTTCAGCTTAGATACATATATACATCTAGTGTGATAAAATGGGTTATTTCAGCTTAGATACATATATACATCTAGTGTGATAAAATGGGTTATTTCAGCTTAGATACATTTATACATCTAGAGTGATAAAATGGGTTATTTCAGCTTAGATACATTTATACATCTAGTGTGATAAAATGGGTTATTTCAGCTTAGATACATTTATACATCTAGTGTGATAAAATGGGTTATTTCAGCTTAGATACATTTATACATCTAGTGTGATAAAATGGGTTATTTCAGCTTAGATACATTTATACATCTAGTGTGATAAAATGGGTTATTTCAGCTTAGATACATTTATACATCTAGTGTGATAAAATGGGTTATTTCAGCTTAGATACATTTATACATCTAGTGTGATAAAATGGGTTATTTCAGCTTAGATACATTTATACATCTAGTGTGATAAAATGGGTTATTTCAGCTTAGATACATTTATACATCTAGTGTGATAAAATGGGTTATTTCAGCTTAGATACATTTATACATCTAGTGTGATAAAATGGGTTATTTCAGCTTAGATACATTTATACATCTAGTGTGATAAAATGGGTTATTTCAGCTTAGATACATTTATACATCTAGTGTGATAAAATGGGTTATTTCAGCTTAGATACATTTATAAATCTAGTGTGATAAAATGGGTTATTTCAGCTTAGATACATTTATACATCTAGTGTGATAAAATGGGTTATTTCAGCTTAGATACATTTATAAATCTAGTGTGATAAAATGGGTTATTTCAGCTTAGATACATATATACATCTAGTTTGATAAAATGGGTTATTTCAGCTTAGATACATATATACATCTAGTGTGATCAAATGGGTTATTTCAGCTTAGATACATATATACATCTAGTGTGATAAAATGGGTTATTTCAGCTTAGATACATATATACATCTAGTGTGATAAAATGGGTTATTTCAGCTTAGATACATTTATACATCTAGTGTGATAAAATGGGTTACTTCAGCTTAGATACATATATACATCTAGTGTGATAAAATGGGTTATTTCAGCTTAGATACATATATACATCTAGTGTGATAAAATGGGTTATTTCAGCTTAGATACATTTATACATCTAGTGTGATAAAATGGGTTATTTCAGCTTAGATACATTTATACATCTAGTGTGATAAAATGGGTTATTTCAGCTTAGATACATATATACATCTAGTGTGATAAAATGGGTTATTTCAGCTTAGATACATTTATACATCTAGTGTGATAAAATGGGTTATTTCAGCTTAGATACATATATACATCTAGTGTGATAAAATGGGTTATTTCAGCTTAGATACATATATACATCTAGTGTGATAAAATGGGTTATTTCAGCTTAGATACATTTATACATCTAGTGTGATAAAATGGGTTATTTCAGCTTAGATACATATATACATCTAGTGTGATAAAATGGGTTATTTCAGCTTAGATACATATATACATCTAGTGTGATAAAATGGGTTATTTCAGCTTAGATACATATATACATCTAGTGTGATAAAATGGGTTATTTCAGCTTAGATACATTTATACATCTAGTGTGATAAAATGGGTTATTTCAGCTTAGATACATATATACATCTAGTGTGATAAAATGGGGTATTTCAGCTTAGATACATATATACATCTAGTGTGATCAAATGGGTTACTTCAGCTTAGATACATATATACATCTAGTGTGATTAAATGGGTTATTTCAGCTTAGATACATATATACATCTAGTGTGATAAAATGGGGTATTTCAGCTTAGATACATTTATACATCTAGTGTGATAAAATGGGTTATATCAGCTTAGATACATATATACATCTAGTGTGATAAGATGGGTTATTTCGGCTTAGATACATTTATACATCTAGTGTGATAAAATGGGTTATATCAGCTTAGATACATATATACATCTAGTGTGATAAAATGGGGTATTTCAGCTTAGATACATATATACATCTAGTGTGATAAAATGGGTTATTTCAGCTTAGATACATTTATACATCTAGTGTGATAAAATGGGTTATTTCAGCTTAGATACATATATACATCTAGTGTGATAAAATGGGTTATTTCAGCTTAGATACATTTATACATCTAGTGTGATAAAATGGGTTATATCAGCTTAGATACATTTACACATCTAGTGTGATCAAATGGGTTATTTCAGCTTAGATACATTTATACATCTAGTGTGATAAAATGGGTTATTTCAGCTTAGATACATATATACATCTAGTGTGATAAAATGGGTTATTTCAGCTTAGATACATATATACATCTAGTGTGATAAAATGGGTTATTTCAGCTTAGAACCATATATACATCTAGTGTGATAAAATGAGTTATTTCAGCTTAGATACATTTATACATCTAGTGTGATAAAATGGGTTATTTCAGCTTAGATACATATATACATCTAGTGTGATAAAATGGGTTATTTCAGCTTAGATACATATATACATCTAGTGTGATAAAATGGGCTATATCAGCTTAGATACATATATACATCTAGTGTGATAAAAGGGGGTATTTCAGCTTAGATACATATATACAGCTAGTGTGATAAAATGGGTTATTTCAGCTTAGATACATTTATACATCTAGTGTGATAAAATGGGTTATTTCAGCTTAGATACATATATACATCTAGTGTGATAAAATGGGTTATTTCAGCTTAGATACATATATACATCTAGTGTGATAAAATGGGTTATTTCAGCTTAGATACATATATACATCTAGTGTGATCAAATGGGTTATTTCAGCTTAGATACATATATACATCTAGTGTGATTAAATGGGTTATTTCAGCTTAGATACATATATACATCTAGTGTGATAAAATGGGTTATTTCAGCTTAGATACATATATACATCTAGTGTGATAAAATGGGTTATTTCAGCTTAGATACATTTATACATCTAGTGTGATAAAATGGGTTATTTCAGCTTAGATACATATATACATCTAGTGTGATAAAATGGGTTATTTCAGCTTAGATACTTATATACATCTAGTGTGATAAAATGGGTTATTTCAGCTTAGATTCTTATATACATCTAGTGTGATAAAATGGGGTATTTCAGCTTAGATACATATATACATCTAGTGTGATAAAATGGGTTATTTCAGCTTAGATACTTATATACATCTAGTGTGATAAAATGTGTTATTTTAGCTTAGATACTTATATACATCTAGTGTGATAAAATGGGGTATTTCAGCTTAGATACATATATACATCTAGTGTGATAAAATGGGTTATTTCAGCTTAGATACATATATACATCTAGTGTGATAAAATGGGTTATTTCAGCTTAGATACTTATATACATCTAGTGTGATAAAATGGGTTATTTTAGCTTAGATACTTATATACATCTAGTGTGATAAAATGGGTTATTTCAGCTTAGATACTTATATACATCTAGTGTGATAAAATGGGGTATTTCAGCTCTGATCCGTATATAAATCAGGTGTGAGAAAATGGGATAAAAGAAAGAAATAAAGAAAGACGTGTTTCTGTGTCGCTCCGCATTAAAATTAAATTATAGTGGAAATATAAATTTATAAGTGCTAAGAAATTTAAAACATTACAAAAAAAAAAACATTCTAAAGCAGTACTCAACAAAGTTTAAAAGAAATAGCACTAAATAAAAAGTAAAAAAAGTGAAGCAAATTATAAAGAAATCATAATGGTAAAGTAAAAGAGAAATGAAAGACATAAACTCTGACAGCTGTCAATGTGTATGCGTGTATGCGCTAGAACGTGTATTTACCGTGTGTATGAAGTCAGCACACAGTATACATACCGCACACGCTCATGGGCGCCGATTTCGTGCAAACTTTAGATAAACCATCTACACGACCATACGAACAAACCCTAAAAATTAAATCTACCGTTCGGTTTGACCGTTTGTGAGTTATAAAGTCCCAGCACACCTGCAACAATTTTTTATATATACAGATATATACAGATTTCAAATATTCCGGATGTGTTCCGTGATAGAGTGTGGTGAAAAAATTATTTTATTCATCATACAATCGCAATGACAAACTTGCGCGTATATTGTCGTACATACTTTTCGTCGCCTTTATTTAGAAATAGTTTTAAACCTATTAATTTCTCGACTAATTTTCGTGTCATATCCTTTTTTTAATGCCAATTCTTAATATGTTCAGTTTAGGTTTAAGTTTTTTTGTTTTTTATTTAATACTTTCATTATGAAAACTTTTATTAATAAAGTTTTGTCTGTCTTTCTACTTAAAATATCCAAAGAAAAACTAAAACATAAACGATAATACCTAAAATGTGACATAGAAGTTTGCCACAAAAAACAAAACATGCAACATGTAAGTTGAACAGTTTTTATTTACCCAACATACCAAATTACTTGAGAAAAATATTATTATAAGCTTACAAACACAAGGTTTAAGCTTGAAAAAGACTTGAGAATATATTGAAAAATGCTATCGTAACAATTGTAGAAAAATCAAAACGGAACCCTCGTGAAAATATTATGTGTGTATGATTACTATAAGCTTATTCTTGCAATTGTAGTTTAAGCTTACACAAATAATATATTAATAATAGTTGAAAAAGAGAAATCATAATTATTTTCTTTAATTTCATTAATTTTTTATTTTAATTTAAAAAATAAATAATAATAATTCATTTTAAATATAAATAATAATAATAATTAATTTTAACCATAAATAAAAATCATTATATTTAATATGCAATTGCACGTTGACTATATAAAATTTACAAATAAATAAACACGCAAAACACGTTTGACAAATTTAAAGAAAAAGTAATGGCACTTGTTGTATGCATTATAAGCGTAGAACAAAGACAACAAGACTAGAATGGATTGAAAAATATTTCTATTTCAATCGCCATATTGCGTTGTTCAATATGTGTATGTTGTTTATACGCATACTTTAGAAAAATTATGTATAATAATCTTTTCTCAAGCATTGTTAAATACTGCTTGTGAATTCATATTTTATAAACATTATAATTAGCGAAATTAAGAAAAGCTTAAAACACACTATTAATATAAGCTTATTCTCAAGTTGTATTGCAGTTTGATTGCTATATGGTTTATTGGGTAACTAGAGCTACACACATGTGTCTGTGTTCAAAACAATAAAAGAAGACCAAAAACTTTATTTTAGATATTCTTTTTTTTTTTTAATTCGTAAAAGTTTTCCTTTTTTTGTTACTATTATTACTGTTGTTTTTTTTTTTTTTCTATGGAAAATTGCATTTTATGAAAGCTTAATAATGTATTTTTTTTTGTTTTGTTTATTTTGGCCTTAAGTTGTAATTAAAACAAAATAATACATGGAAATTAAGATTACATGCAACATTTAAAAAACTAAAAATAATATTTTTTTTGTATGGATAATAGTATGGGGTTTATGTGTTTAAAGTATCAACTTTAGAATATTAAAATAAAATACAAATGTTACTCATTAAAATGTAATACGACATAGTACTTGAAATTTTATTTTTCAAGAATAGTTTTTAATTAAAAAATTTTCAATTTTCTGTTTGTCACATTTGAATTTTGTAAAATAATTAAAAAAAAAATTAAAGCATTTATTTTTTGTATTAAATAAAAGTTTTCTATTTAATTTTTATATTCTACTTTATATTTATTGCCATCATTAACAGCAAGAAATCTCTTCGTATAGAAATTTTTATAGACAATTCTATAGTTTTTATTATACTCGTATGAAATAATTAAGTTTTCTCAAGTAACATTTTAACTACGTATTAGTTAAGTAACAAATCTTGACAGCCCAAAACTAAGCAGTTTTTTTTTTTTATAAAGCCGAGTTTTATGGAAATTGTATCAATAATGAAAAATGTACTAGAGTAAGAGATTTCTAAATAGACAGCGCTTTAAGCCACTCCTATTTTTAATTAAATGTCTCTCACAATTCTTATCTGTACTGCATTTAAATGTCATCCCTTATCTTTTACTAACTTTTTTTATATTTTTACATCTCAACCATATTGGTCAAATATAATTTTCTTGTAAACTTTTTCCTGTGCTTTTATTCCTTCATAGCTTATGCGAGGGTCATCCCAATTTATACACTTTTGCATTTTTAAAAACCCACTTTTCATTTTTTCATTATGATCTTGTTATCTACGAAACATTTATTTTAAACTGAATGATTTCTTCTTTAGGCATTTTAAATAGCATTCCGCGCAATTTATATTTGATAAAAGGGAACAAATAAAAATCATTGGATGCAAAACTGTATGGAGAATGGGGTCATAATTAATAAATTTTCTTGGTTTAAATAAACAATTTTTAAAGCAATAAGATTTCTTCACTCACAATATTATGGACTACTGATTTTTCATTATTTTCAGCCCATTTTGTTGTTTATTTCAATCAAAAATATTAAAAGCAATCGAAAGTCCTTTAAAATATGTATCAATTTTTAACTGACAAAAAGTAGAAAAAACAATTTTTGTGGTTTTTTCATATTGAATTTTTGTATGTAATTTTACTAAACACAACACACACAGATGTATATATTTTTATTTTCTATGTGTGTAAACATATTTGAATAATTTCTTGTAATTTTTATTGAAACAATTTTGTTTTTTTGGTAAAAAAAAAAACAAAAAGGAATTATATGAATTTCTATTTGTAAAAACAGAAAACATAAAATTTTACATTTAACAGAAAATATCTACTGCTACTGAAAATCTGTAATTTGTTATAGTTTGTTTTTTGAATGACTTGTTCAAATAGTTAAAAAATTATTTTTTCTATAAATTTCAATTGATTCTTCATTTAAAAACAAACTCAACGTATTAATTTTTAAATAAACTGCAGTCGGTAACGGAAAATATATTGTGAGTGTTGTAATACAGTCCGTGAATGTCAGTAATTCGTGATACTTTACATATCCAGCTCAATCATAGGAATACATCATCGATGTTTTCTAGAAAAACAGTAGTTTTTGGTCAAATGTTACGGATTTCATCGCGGATGGAAAATCGACCACACTTGGATTATGCAAACATTTCTAAGAAATGCAGCTTTCTATCACCAAAAGCCAAACTAAGTCATTTAAGGCATTCCGGCTGGCTCGAGCCAACTTAAAAATCGTAAAAAATCATCCAACGAAAACTTTTTCGAGTAAATTCTATTTTCTTGTTTTAGTGCTTTATTTAAAACAAAAAAAAAAAAAACTATTTGACATTTTGCAAACCCCACGTTGAATAAAAAAATAAAACAAGTAAAAGCATTAAATTCGAGATTATAAATAAGAACTTCAATTGGATATCAAACATTATTAAAAACAGTACTTTTGGAACAAAAAAAGTACCAAAAATATATTTTTGCCCATTTTTCAAATTTAAAAAATTTACAAAATCTTGAAATACTGCCGTACTTCTGCCGGTATGTGAATAACTTAAAAAAAAAAAAGATTTCCATATGTGTGATATATTTATTTAATTTGGTACTTTTCAAATCATTTGGGCCTACGTTTTGAATACAATATCAATCAAATGGCCGCCTCTGTTGGCCATCGGCAAAATGTGTTCTTTTTTCCTGCAACTCGGGCGGTATAGTCATGATTTCGCCACTAATGTTTGCCTTTAGTTTGTCAATGGTCTGTGGCTTTAGGGGTCAAATCTGGAGATTTGGGTGTCCAGTCAATATCGCCTTTTTTGACATCACTCATTCAGGGAATCTTTGTTGCATAAACTGCAGTCTTTGATGTGGCAGGGTGCAACATCTAGTTAAAAACATTTTTCACGAATTTTCAGGCAGACATAATTAGCCCACATGCACCGATATCGTTTATTTATTATTAAATTTACAAGTGGAAATGTCATTTAACAAAAATTTACGGAATGCCCCTCGTAACAACATCTTATAAATATTTTATTATGATTCTTGCACTAGAAGTATTTACTTTTCGTTTCTTTTTTCTGCTGTTGATGAGTTCTAGCAAGAATCGCTTTTAAATCAAGGTTAACCAACACTTCATGGCTTCCTACTTTACATTTTGTTTGTGTACTATTGTAAGAGTTTTGAGTGGTTTCAGGATTAAAATGCATAAATGGTGGGACTGGTGTGCTACACTATAATTAAATTTTGTTTAAATTTACAATATTTATGGTGGAAAACTGTTCTTGTACTATAAATTGTATAAATTTACACTGCGTGTGTACAAATACAAAATACACATTTTTTGAGTAATTTTAAGCAAAATGTATATTATGTTAATACCCTAACCGAGCACTAGCAACAAAGGCCTTCGGCTCGTTGTAGCGAAAACAGACCACAGCCTCTGGTGGGAATTGAACCCACGACCCCCGCACTGATAAGCTAGCACGCTACCAACTAGCCTACCGGGGAGCTCATTTTAAAAAATGTTTTTATAGTTTCTTTGAAAATTTAAATAAAAAGTGTTTTTTAGAATAACTAACTTCATAGTATTTTTAATACCAATATGTTGACTTATAAAAACAAATTGAATTTAATTTTCTTTTCTTTTTTTTTTTTTTTTTTTTTTTTTTTTTGTTTTTAATAAGAATATTTTTTGATATTATTTTTCCTTTTCATTTATTTCCACAAAAAATAATTAACTGATTTGTGTGTACATTTACCCACCAAATGTTAACATATTTTTCAATTTTATATAAAAGTGCGTAAATAAGTTTGTCAAACATATTATAATTAATTTTTTTAATTTTTTGTAATTTTACTTAAAAATTTACCTACTTTATTGTAGTAATTTTACATGGATTTTATTATTTTTTTTTTTTGAGAGTGTAGGCGAATCAAGTATATCCTTAAGATGATAAATACAAAATAAGATCTCATTAAAAGTTGAAACCACAAAGTTTATTTACAGAAATATATTCGTAGTTATGTTGTTTTGTTGTTGATAAATAAGAAATTTTTTATATTTTGATTTTTTCGCCCGTTTATTTCTTTCTTTATTTATTTCTTCAGCATTTTTATTTTTGTTATTTAATTTATACTACTAAAATATTTAAGGCTTACAGCAGTGATTGAAAAATATTTATTAATATTAAAAATTTTTTAATATTTGAATTGAAATATTAAAATCAAATCATAATAAGAGAAGAAACTTAATAACAAATATAGATGAAAATTATAAGAGAAAAATGAAAATAAATTCTGAACCAGTGTGTTGCCAACACTAAGTTAAAAGTTCAATATTGTCAGTTTGAAATTCTAATCCTATAAAATAGTATCATATAAAAACTAAGGGGGGGCGCCGATAGTAGTTCGCTATAAGAAAAACAAAGACAATATATGATTTTTGAAATTTTTTTGCAGGTAGGGCCAAAAAGGGAAAAAACATCTTCCCACGACCCAAAAATATTCGGATAGAAATCTGCTATATAAATTATGTGTTCCCCGGGGCATGGGCTTATTAAAAGGGGATTAAAAGGGGCGAAAAGTGTCCCTTTAATGACTTGTACAAAGTTTGAGTCTTTGCACTAATCTGCGACTTGAAATTTAAGCATCTACTACAGAAATATTAAAGAAATTTATAGAAAAAGGAAAATCCTGGTATTTTAAAGTACCAGTAACATATTATCGGGCTTTTAAGCTACTAAGAATTCAAGTGTAAGTCTCCCAATTTTAAGCTTAGAAACAGTAGAGTTTTCAATTAAATTTTTAGTTTTTTTATTTTTTTCTTTTGACCGATTTTTTGAGTGTAGAAGAAATTTTAAGAAAAACATAAGAATCGGAGGAAGAAGTTTACAGAAACTAGTTCAAGAGTATACTCCTCGAGAAAATTTAAAGTTTCTACAAAAAAAAGTTTTACCAAAATTATTTATAAAAAAAAAAGTGCTTAAGAAGCGTAAAACTTAAAATATATATGAACATACATGATCATACATCGGCTGGTATGTGAAAGTTCTTGGGCATACATGAACATATACGTCCATGCATTATTCAATATATGACCATACATGATCTTGTATGTGAATATATGTGGAAATATATCTTCGGATCCGAAATTAGAGTGTATTTGGCCGTATATAGTCATATATGATCAAATAAGATGACTGTATAAGGCCTAATTTATTCATAGTATATAAGTTTACATGAATCATCTATGTGATCATATATGAAATTATACATACCCAGGTGAAAATGTTCATATATGTTCATATATCATCATATATGAGCATATATGAACATATATGTCATGTATGTAAGCATATATGGGCCAATACATTTAAAGATGAACTTCATATATGGTAATATATGAATCCATATTGGTTCATACTTTTAATAAAAAAAGCAATATTTTTGTTTAAAAATTAAAAAGACATTTTTAATATACCGGCATATATGTCCAAATTTCGGATCCGAGATTGAATAATACATGAACCCATAAATGTAGCCATATATGACCATATATGAACATTTTCACCTGGGTACATATGCCCTCAAATTATGGATCTGGAGATGTATGGTCATATATGCGATGATGTATGGTCATATATTGAACTATGCTGTTAGTGTTTGATCATGCATGGCCATGTATGATAATAGGCAAGCCCATATATGATCATGTAAGCTCAGTTTTGTTTATTTTAACAATACAAATCCTATATATCATTCATTATTTGTTTTCAATGTAAAATTAATAATTATACCAAATTTTATAGACTCTTGGCCCATAGTGCGGGTTTTCTTAAACTTGAATCAATTAGTTAATTTCTGCCATTAATTTGACCATTTTTATTTTGAACTTTGACGTTTATAACTGCTTAAGAGGCCTCTTAATTTAACTTAAAAAAAAAAAATAAAATATATATAAAAGAAAAAATAAATTTCGTTCAATTACATTTTCTTTTTTTTTTTTTTTTGCCATATTAAAATACCAAACTTTGTATGCAATATATTTCCTTTACTACAAAGTAACTTTGATATGCCATCAAGTCTTATTTCCGTAATTTACCCTCAACAACTAAACTTAAGCTTATTTAAAGTGAATTTCAAGAAAGAAAAAAAAAACAGCAAAACATAGTTACGATTACTTTTGCCTAACATTTCAACCAAATGTAATTAGCACCTATTGCATTTTTATATCGAAAAAAAAAACAAAGCTTCTTTTTGTGTACGCCAACCTTTTAACAGTTTAAACTAAATTTAACGTCACACAAACAGAGACCAACCAACCGAACAGACCGACCAGGTCTGGTAAACTCATACGACGACGACGACCAACCAGTCATTTTGTAGTAAATGCGTAGTGTTAAACGGCAGATATACTTGTATTATCTAGTAGTATGTTAAAGGTATGGAATAAGCCATTTTGGCATTCGTTTCGCCTTGATGAAGTCTGTAATTGCCTGTTAGTCAGTTTGACATGAAAGGTGTACAGTTTAAAGCTTTGACATCTATAATCAGTGGTCACAAAATGAAGAATCAAAAAGAAACCTTAAATGCAACAGAATTAACAATATAAAAAAGCAGCTACATTATTCTTTAAACAATATCTTGTTAAAATAATCTTAATCAGGCTGTTATTATATGTAAGTAATGCAAAAATTTTAAAGCATTTAAGAACAAACAAATATGTAACCCAATATACCATATAGCAATCAAACTGCAATACAACTTGAGAATAAGCTTATATATTATTAGTGTGTTTTAAGCTTTTCTTAATTTCGCTTATAATAATATTTATAAAATGTGAATTCACAAGCAGTATTTAACAATGCTAGAGAAACGATTATTATACATAACTTTTTCTCAAGTATACTTATGAACAACATACAACAACAACGCAATATGACGATTGAAATAGAAATATTTTTCAATACATTCTAGTCTTGTTGTCTTTGTTCTACACTTATAATGCATACAACAAGTGTCATTACTTTTTCTTTAAATTTTTCAAACGTGTTTTGCGTGTTTATTTAGTTGTAAATTTTATATAGTGAACGTGCAATTGCATATTAAATTTAATTATTTTTATTTATGGTTAAAATTAATTATTATTATTTATATTTAAAATGAATTATTATTTTTTATATTTAAAATGAGTTATTATTATTTATTTTTAAAATTAAAATAAAAAAATAAATTAAATGAAAGAAAATAATTATGATTTCTCTTTTTCAACTATTAATAATATATTATTTTTGTAAGCTTATTCTACAATTGCAAGAATAAGCTTATAGTAATCATACACACATAATATTTTCACGAGGGTTCCGTTTTAATTTTTCTACAATTGTTACGAAAGCCTTTTTCAATATATTCTCAAGTCTTTTTTAAGCTTAAGGCTTGTGTTTGTAAGCTTATAATAATATTTTTCTCAAGTCATTTGGTATGTTGGGAAGGTATTTTAAGTATAAGCTTATGTATCATAAAAATATTATCATTCCTTTACTTATATATGTATATATTTTCCCACCATCAATCATTATAATACGCCCTCTCATACCTTTAAGTATATTTTTTTAGTATAAAGGTATTACTTTAAACAGGCTAATCTTTGATTAACCTACGGTCTTTAAACTTTAATATTATATTATAGCTTTAATTTAATGGGCCATAAGTCAGAAAATTATGTTTTTACAGAATAGTCCTTAAAAAAAATCATAATAATTTACATATTTTAAGGGAGATGTGATAAGAAATCTATCACATTAATGGGAATAGAAAACCATCTCTTTAAATTTCCAAATTTCTGTTAGCAGTAAAATGTCTGTTGAATTCTATTAAATTATTTATTTATTTAAGTTAATTTTTTTATTTTTTAAATGTTTCGCAGACATTTGACATATGTTGCATAAAAGTTTAAAATGACCAAGTTTTTAATTTTATGCAGACATATTTAATTTAAATAAACTGTTTCAATTACACTCATTAAAATGAGTCAGTAAAAAATCTGTATTTCTATTTCTTAACAAAGCCATCATCTCCGATTTTTTTTTTTAACCAAAAAAGGTAAAGCAAAAATCCTGGCCATTTAGAGCAAACTTTTTAATCTTAATAATTTCTACTTTTTATCACATTCCTTATGAAAATTTCAATTAAAAGCCTGATCGGTGAATTGTCTCATACTCCAAGGGAATATATATTTTGTATTCGAGCGGTTTATAGAGGTTATTAAGGAAGACACTTTTCCCTTTTGAATTTCCATTATAACGACTTTTTGGAAAAAATTTCCAACGGGGCTTAGTAATGACTTTAAGGGGGGACATTTGTTTTTTTTTCCCTCTCAATTAAAATTTGCCAAACAATTTACGTTTTACTGGAAGTCTACTATACATGGAACTCGCATTGCTCTTTCTTATTAATGATTTCATTGTCATTACATTCATTACAAATTGACAAATATCACTAAAATCCAGAATCGCTCTATTTCATTTTGTACCCTGTGTTTAGTGTTTCAATTCCACATCGTTCCCCCAGTTCTATTCCCCATTTCGTTTTCAATGATTCAATTCCAATCGTTTCTCGTTCCCCGATCCATTCCATTTCGTTTCGCTTGCCTATTGTTTTAATTCAACTTGCTCTCCGTTTCATTTTATTTCGTTTTCTTTGTTTTAATTTTACTTGTTCCCCTTTCCATTTTATTCCTCTTATCAGGTGTTTCAATTCAAAATGTTCCCCGTTCCATCTCACTTAGTTTTCCAATTTAAGTGTTTCAATTCCACTGGTTCTTTATATTTCAAGTTTCTACCCAAAGCTATTTGGGCAGCGCATTTAAGGTTAACTTGTCCCTTGTGAACTCATTACGTCTCTGATAAAAATTCTTAAAAATAGTTTTTCTGTGAATTAACCCATTCCCCCAGGGAACACATATTTTTATTTCAGGTTTCAGCCAGGCCGTTAGTGAAAAACTCCCCCTTTTGACTCTAATTTTTAGCACTTTTCTGACAAAATTTCCAAAAAGTGCCTTTCGCTAAACCAAAGAGGCTTGGACAGGCCGTTTTTTGTTTAAAAAAAATCCATTTTTCAATTTTTATCAAAAATCACTAAAATATTAAGAAAGTGCTAAGATTAAGGATGCTTTTATTAAAAATGAAGCTATCCTGAGAAGTTTCCTCCAATCTTAATAGATGTTGGATATGAGAAAAAAAGGAATAAATAAGAAATACGAGTATGTGTTGTTTTGAGGCCCTATTTTTATATTGAGGGGCCAAAAAGTGAACTCCTTTTTGTAATAAAACGAAAACGTTGCTGTAACGGTAAAAATTCCAACTAAAATTCCTTTCTCGTTAAAATATTGATACCACATCAAATGAATTAACGTTGCCTTTAAATTACCATTATCGAAATAATTCAAAACAGCGATAACGGTATTTTAAGTGCCACGATATTCTATTGAATTCAGTATCGGTATTTTAAGGAAAACAGTATTTCAGTTATTTCATTAACGATATTTTAAAGATAAAAAAATTTTAATTATTTCGGTAATGGTATATTAAGGTCAACGGTATTTTAGTTATTTTGGTAACACTTCTTTTCAAATGGCAAGATCAACAGAAAATAATCGATATGCATTAATGAGAGTTGGCAGGCAATACCGCTACAATACCGTTATCGATTAAAAACCTTTTCAAGTGAGTGCCGTTACCCTAAAAATACCGTTACCGAAATAACTGAAATACCGTGAACTCCCTTCATTTCCGTTGCCGAAATATCATTATCATTAAAATACCGATACTGAGATAAATGAAATATCGTTATCCATAAAATACCGTTACCGAAATAATCCAAAATAGCGTTACCCTTGCCGATACTTACATCATTTCGGTTACCAAATCTTTAAAAATCACAGATTTGTAATCAAGAATGGGATATTTTCCATGGTCACCAAGTAGAGAGCTTAACCTGTATAAATAGTATATATGAAAAATCAATTCCTATTAAATTTATAAATTTTCAATGCATTTTCTTCCTTAAAGTATGATTTTCAATATATAAAAAAATTAAAAAAAATCTATAGCATATCCCAAGGCAATATTAAAAGATATTTCTCAACCATCTTTATTATAAAAAAAATATCAGAAATGATTGCATATTTACAGGAGCATAGCAACTAACCACAAAATTTGCATATTTTTTGGAGCAAAACACTGTCCAAGGCCAAAACTGAAATTTTGTGAAATACACAAAATCTATTGTTAAAGATAAATTATAAAAAAATCCAGATATTGCAAAAATTTGATATAAAATAACAAAATTTATATAATAGTTATAGTCTATAAGCCTCATTTTTACAATGTATAGTTAGCTACTAACTAAGAATTTAACTGTTTACCATATAAAATTTAAATGTCTCCGGTTGTTTTAATTTTAACTGGACATTAAGAAATTGGGCCGTAATGTATTGAATAGTGCTTTTGCAAACAATGCTTGCCTTAAAAGTATGCAATTATATTCAAATAAAATAGAATGTAGCCTATTTGAAGGCAAAACAAAGCAACTATAAAATATGTGTTTTTCGTTTTCTTTCGATTTTTATTTCACTTCTATTGATCAATTATCTACAAATTTCTATGGTTATTTATTCTTTCATTTTTCTTATATATTTTTTTTTTTTTTTTTTGGAATTTCCTTCAAATCACAATATTATTGTTTTGTTTAAAAATTTTCCCATACCTTCTTTTCTCAATTATTCTGAAACAAAACAATAATATTTTGTTTTTAACTAGCGGAAAAACCAAAAATAACAAACAATATGCTAATAATATTTACCTTTACCATTTTGCTGCAACCACAAACTGCAAAAGGATATTAGCCAAACTCCAGTATACAGTCATCTCAATTTCATATAAACTATATAGACTTTATATGATTTCATGGAATGAACATGCAAATATGGTTTGTTGTTTTACAAATGTACCAAGCAAAATTTTATAACTATTGGCTGTTAACAGTTTTTTTTTTTTTTTTTTTTTTTTGAGTAGAAATAATTTTTGAACGACCATAACTTTAATTGAAAATAATTTAATTGATCCCAAAAGTGACTTAAAATTAATTAAATATTTCCTTTTTATTTTGGGAACAGAGCGCCCCGGTAGGCTAGTTGTGCGGGGGTCGTGGGCTCAATTCCCACCAGAGGCTCTGGTCTGTTTTCGATACAACGAGCCGAAGGCCTTTGTTGCTAGTGCTCGGTTAGGGTATTAACATATAATTTGTAATTATATGATTAATAAATAAAATAAATAAATATTTTGGGAACATCTCGAACAAATATTATCAATTATTAAATTGATTGTTGTAGACACTTTAGATTTAGGTTTTCCATTTCAAATTTTCGCTGGGTTTCTTTGCATCATGTGATGGGAGTTTTGGTATTGTTTAGTAATTAGCATTTAACTTTTTGATGCTTCATAAAGTTTTCCAAAAACACAATAGACACATTAAGAGTTGTATGGCCAAAAAGATACTAGTTTTGGGGTCTGTAAGTATATTCTATTTAATATGAAAATGTTTAGTGATTAAAATTATCTCTAAGTTTAACACTTTAAAATATATGTGGTTATTTTGTTGTACAGATGGAACAAATAACTAAAACTTAAAAACTTTATTCTGAATAAGTATCATAGAAAAATTCTTCTTTGCGGCAAAAATATTTGTAAAACAATATTAAAGTACCTTTTATGGTAAATTTACACTACAGAGTTTATTTTGTAAAAAGTGTGCATTAATTGTTGGGAAATTAAACAGTTAATTCACTTTTTACTTAGCTAAACTTTTCAGTGTAAATGCAGCATTACCCTCATCTGCTTAAGGTCACAATATTAGTCCTTTTCGCCCGTATGTTGCCTGTGGCGTATGAGTAATATTTTCATACAGTATAATAATATCACTAATACGTAAGAATATATAAAATTTTAAAACAACCCCAGAGTATATGATTAATTTTTGAAATTAAATGCAAGGAATCACCCTACTATATGATAGCGGGGATTAAGTAAATAAGTATCTCTTTAGCGCTATAATCTCACGTTTAAGCGAAAAAATGCGGAGTAAAAAATTAGAGAATTTTAAGTTTTAAGTGTTTTTTCTTGATTTTTTCTTGAAAAAACTGATATAAAAATTAAATTAATTAATGGCCTTTTCACTGGATTCTAATTATTAAAGGGTTTCATTGACGTCAGCTTATTTTGTTGCTTGCAATTCACTCAAAATAAAAAAACGTAATTTGGTATGCATTATTAAAGCAAACTGACTTTTACTTATTTTATTGGTCTTAAATACCTGTATTCACAAATTGTTTATAATTTTCTTATTAATTAGTTAATTAATTAATTATCTTCCCAATGGGTTAAATTTATTTTACAGTAAATTGTTTAAATGTTTTGTTATAAATTGTAGTTTAATTCCAACTACTTACGCAAGTGTTGAAATTCCCATCATAAAGAAAAGAGCATTTTAGATTTTATACAAATTTGATTATATAAATTTTCTTACGGTCTGCATGATAGAAAGTTATGTAGGTAAATTAGGGGTGTTCTATAAAATGATAAAATTTAAATTTTGTTTGCTTCTATATAAAAACTAGTACAAAAATTAAAGTCGGACATTTTAAATCATTTGCATCCTTAACGGGCCTGATTTCTATTTTATAGAGAAAAATCTTAATAAAATTATCTAAAAAGTGTATTTAAGCAAATATCGGAAAGGTGACTTGAAGCCATGATTTTATGTTCGAGCATAACATTCTCAACCCAAATTTCAACTTGTTATCTACGGTTTTATGTGTATAAATACCATTTAAGCCCAATTCAGATAGAATCTCTCTATGGAAGGTACACCTATAATAATTCATGTAGAAAAATACGAAAATTATGTCAAATCAAATAAAACTTTCGTAAAATAAACCAATTTTCATTAATTTCACAAAAATTATTATTGCTTTAAAATTTAAAGATAAAAAAGTCGTGCCGGAAATCGATTGAAAATTTTTGATTTTTTTTTTTTAATTTTTTCAATGAATATTTTTTTTTACACAAAATGATTATTATCCTTCCTAACTTTTAGGAATAAAAATATATGAATATTCAAAATCGTTTAGCAAACATCCCATTTATAACAATTTCCCCATGATCTTACAGCGTCAAAGATTACTTAAGGGGTTAAATGAGTTTCAAACTCAACAAAAGCATTTTTTTCTGATTCCAAAGATACATATGAGACTTTCCGTTTCAAATCAACCAATGGTTGTTACTAAATTCTAATTCCTAGAAAATCATCATTTATCATTTTATGACAAAAAAATGAATAAAATAATTATTAAGAATACAAAATGCAAAATATTTAATTTCTTTGTAAAATATATTTGTTTCCAATTCGATTTTTATTTCTTGATGCGAAAATATCTCCACTCTGATATTTGTCACAGCTGTGGAGAAGAAAACCATCTTTACATAATTCTTTTTTCTTAATTTTTAAAAAGATCGAGTCAATAAAAGTGACCTTTGACCTTTAAAAAAAAAAAAATAATAAATCAAGTCAAGAAAATGACAATTAAGTATAACTTTGTACATTTTTGTATTCGGAAACAGTCATGTCCAAAACAACATATTTTAAGTTGAGTTTAGGTGGTTCAACCCATATTTAACAAGCAGTTTGTTAAATTTTTATTTAAAACTTTTGAAAATAAAATCAATGGGACCTCATTTCACATGGCCTCTTAAAAAAGTTCTGTCGACGTAGTCAGGATAACTCATGACTGGTTCATCAGATATTAAAAAAAAAAAATAAATTTTTTTTGTCTTATTAGATGTATAAAGCTCGTGCTTGAACGAAGAAGAAAAATGTAATTAGTATTTTGTGTGGAATTTTGAACAAAAAGTCCAATTTTTTGGTAAAATTTTCATTACATATTCCCTTATAAAATAAAAAAACCTTAATTCAAGCACTATATAATGTAATTTGGAAGGAGTCTGCAAAATTTTGACAATATCGATTCATTTTGAGAAATCATAACTGCCGACTTTAAAATAAAAAGTTTCGAGAAAAACTTGATTGCAATTCTAACCCATTCTTTAACAAACTCTCAAAGTTGAATCCTCATATTTTTAATTTTTTTGTTTATTCGAATTTTATATCTTTGTCTATAACTAATTGTAAATAAAACGACTATCACTACTTACTTGACTTTTCTTTATTTTTTGTAAACAATATAAGGTTTGTTTTTTCGAATTTTATATAAATATTCCATACAAATTTAAGTAGATATAGATATATGCTAAGTAGTTATAAATATAGCTGTTAAAAATTAAGAATTTATAAAACTGCTGCCAAGTCTTGGAAATTTTTTGCTTTTCTCTTTTAAATGTAAACAAAAATATTTGTCATAAAAATATTTGAAATTTTTGTGTTTTTAATTTGATAAAATATTAAAAACTACAAAAGCTAACAAATGAATTATGTGTTTGTAAGTTAAGGTAGAGCAGCGTAAATAATATATATATTGTGTGCCCTGATCTATCAAATACCTAATTCATTTGTTAGCTTTTGTTATTTTTAATATTTTATTAAATTAAATATACAAAAATTTGAAATATTTTTATGACAAATATTTTTGTTTACATTCAAAAGAAAAAAGCCAAGAATTTCCAAGACTTGGCAGCATTTTTATAAATTCTTAATTTTTAAGCAGCTATTTCTATAACTACTAGCAAGGCTGTATCTACTTTAATTCATATGGAATATTTTAATAAAAATCGAAAAAAAGAAACCTTTTGTTTAACAAAATTTTTTGAAAAATTAAAACTGAATTGAGTATTTTTGGGGTTTAAAAAATTAAAAAAAATAATATAAGATTAGAAAATTAATGAAATTAAATAATAATTATTTTGCGAAAAATTTGAAAAAATTAATTTTTTGCCTTGTAGACGCTAATTAAATTTTCCAGCCAGTGATTTCCGATGCGTTTTTTGCTTCTACAATTGTCACCAAATTTCATATATAATTTTTATATAAAAGGACAAAATTTGACCCATTTCAACTCCTAACTCACTTTATGAAAAATGTCCATGTAAATTAGAATACCTCTAAGGTAGATAGATATGTGTGATCATGTGGATGTTTTGTATACATTTGAAAAGTTATATGTTAGTTATACTTTTACTGTCCTTTTTGCATTAATTTGCTACATAAAATACATTAATTATAATTCATAGAATTGTAGCAAACTGTATTATAAATGTTGGTTTCAATATGTTTTACATAATATTATTATCCTTTTGGTCTAAAGAGCATAATTTCATAACAAACTAACAAATAACATTAAGAATTTATGCAATATTTATAAAACATTAGAATATTATAAAACTAATTAATATTTTAATGAAATTAAAGGAAATGCATTCAGGAATGTAAAATGCTTAAGAGAGAAAATATTTAAATTATATTTTTGCCAAAAAAAATATATACTTATCTCCATAACGATATGAAACTGATGTGAAACCGCTTCTTTTAAAAATTAAAGTTTATTATTATTACTTTTAATGTTAACTTGAAATGTCATATAAAATTCTTCTGTTTGAACTATAAAAATTCATTTACTCTTAAGGGATTTTCCATCTTCATTTTCTTTTCACTTAAAACAGAATAGAAACCCCAAACAAAAAGAGAATAAAATTTTGATTTGTTTGATTATGTCCTTTTTTTTTTTTTTGTAACAAAAACAGTACAAATTTATAACAATAAACATTATAAAAATGAGAAGGAAAAAAACAGCAATTTTTATTAAGAATTTCTTTTTAAAAGGAATTTTTCTTAACTTATGCCCTTAAGTTATTTTTTTTATATTATAAAAACATCTAAATGTATTATGGCACTCTTAAGAAATGTCACTTCAAAAAAACAAGTACATTTTTATATATTTTGTTTGCAAAAAATATATTGTAGAACAAAAAAAAAATCTCTTCAAAGTTTATTGTTTACGCTTGGGATCATCCAGCATCAGCTAACAAATACATTCGTAGTCAACTTTCCCATCCAAACCAATGCCACAGCTATCGCCTTTGCTACTTGTCTATATGACAAATATCTTTATAAACATTTAAGCAGCAATACAAAAAAAAAAAAAAGATAACAACAAATATTTAAACAGGAACAATAGACTGTTATAATCCATATACACAATACAAACATAGATGTGTTTATGTGTTATATAGTATGTGTATGTAATACACATACAGCTACATTTTTGTTCAACCACACTTGACCATACACTATTTTAAGCTGTCACTTTTTATTTTATTTCTACAAAAGCTTTTTTTATCAATATTATTTTAGTTTTAACAATTTCTTTGTCCAAACCATTATAAAAACGCAAAAATATATTGTTCAAACAGAAAAAAAAGTTTAAATTTTTTATCAACGCTGGCTTAAGATTAAAAATATTGTTTTTGTTGTAAATATATAGTGGCCATAACTGACAAACTGTAAACAAAATCTGGGAAAAGTATCGAATTTTTTAAATCATTTCTTAGTTTGACTAAAACTTTAATTTTATGTTAAAAATTATTTGACAAAAAGTAGCAAGGACTTGACCGTTTATTTTTCAATGAACTTAAGTGGCTAATATCATGTTCCTGGGATGTATTATGGGGGATACTTTACCCCTTTTTAACCCCCTTATTATGACATATGTATATTAAACACTCACACTCATTTTAAATCGTTTGATTTCTAGCCAAAGTGTTTTGTGCATGGCTTAATAGGGGAAGACTTTTCCCTTTTAAAATCTAATTATACCCTTCACCACAGGTGGAAGGGTATATATAAGTTTGTCATTCCGTTTGTAATTTCTACAATATTGATCTTAGACCCTATAAAGTATATATATTCTGGGTCCTTATAAAGAGCGAAGTTGATTTAACGATGTCCGTCTGTCCGTCTGTCCGTCTGTGTGTTGAAATGGGTTTTCCGAAGAACCCAGACGTGATGAGGACTTGATTCTTTTTTATTTCTGTTACATGTGATCCATTTCTGTTTGCTATTAAAAATCAGACAGATCGGTTAATAAATGGCTGAGATATTAGCAAAAAACCAGGACCACCTCTAATTTTTCCAGTAAAATCCCTTTGTTTAATATGTATGTAGAATTATGAGCATAACAACACATCCATGTGTTAAAATTTTTTTTTTTTTACTAACTTTGTTGTTTTTTTTCTTTCATCTCCACCATTTATACACAAACAACACACATACAAAGATTTGTCATTTAAATAAAAATAAACAAATCCCTAATGACGAAGACTTTTATATATGTACATCTATTGACGATGATTTTGTGTAAGCTTCAATAGCTCAGTTGTCTAGACGCCATGTCACAAATACTTTTTTTCTCTAAGCCCGCGGAGTTCTAGGTTCAAATCTCGGTAAGGTCAATTCACTTTTTTTTTGTACTTTTTTTTTTATTATTTTCTTAATATTTTTTTTTTGCTTATTTTTGGTTTTTTTTTTAACATTTAATAATTAATTTATATAAAATTTTATATTAATAATTAAAATTATTTTCTTTCATCTCCACCTTTTATACACAAACAACACACATACAAAGATTTGTCATTTAAATAAAAACTAAGCAAATCCCTAATGAACGAAGACTTTTATATATGTACATCTATTGACGATGATTTTGTGTGAGCTTCAATAGCTCAGTTGTCTAGACGCCATGTCACAAATACTTTTTTTCTCCAAGCACGCGGAGTTCGAGGTTCAAATCTCGATGAGGTCAATTCACTTTTTTTTTACATTTTTTTTTATTATTTTCTTAAGACTTTTTTTTTTTTTTTTGCTTATTTTTGGTTTTTTTTAACATTTAATAATTAATTTATATAAAATTTTATATTAATAATTAAATAATCCATAAATAGGCTAAAAACATCAACATTTTTATAAAAACCCTCTGATACAAACAAAATACAAACGTTTTTATACCTTTCACCACAGGTGAAAGGGTCGCGGGTTCGTTAAGATTTTTTTTGTTTATTTTTTGTTTTTTTTTTACATTTAATAATTAATTTAAATAAAATTTTATATTAATAATTAAATAATCCATAAATAGGCTAAAAACATCAAAATTTGTATAAAAACCCTCTGATACTAACAAAATACAAACGGTTTTATTTCTATTTTTTTGCTCCGATTTAAAAGAATTTATAAAAAGATTTTTAAACCATTTTATTTCTCACATATTAAGAAAATTTTATACATAATTTACCTTTGAGTGCAACTATTTTAGGTCATAACTTATAATAATTTATAAAAAAAATTATAAACTATTTTCCTTCAAATTTTTAAAATTAAGCTAAAGAAATTACAAATATTTCTAATAAAAAAGCGAAATAAAATCCTAATTGCAAATTTGCCAGCTAAATCAAACTATTTTGTAGAAATAAAACACATGCAGTTCTAGTGATTTCTTTTAACGATTTGTTGAAATTCTTTTCTTTCACCTCTTAACCTTTTATACACAAACAACAAACACTATTCTAGAGCTGTATTATGACCTATGGATACGTCTTATATAGCAAAAGATCGAAAATCTTTAGTATAACATATTTGCTGAAAAACTCGGAAATATCGGTTCAGATACAAAAAAGTTATGCCCAAAACATACATTTTTTTAAAATACATATTTTCTGGAACCATAAATCTTCCCGAGTCCAAGTTTTATCTCCAAACTAAATGGTTAATTTCCTCTTAAAGGCGTCCGTATATAAATCTGTCCATTTCATATATGTCCATATATAAACTTCAGTTTTTTCCCAACCATGGTGAAGGGTATATAAGATTCGGCATAGCCGAATTTAGCTGCTCTTACTTGTTTTTTAATACGTTTCTGACAAATATTCCTAAGAACACATATTTAAGATTTCTAAGTTGTTTGGTTACGCTGTTAAGGGGCGTACTTCTCCTTTTTTGAATCCCCATTATTAGCACGTGCTATTCCACTTTCCTGAGCTTAGTGTTTTAATTATAGTCTTTCACCGTTCCATTCCGTTTCGTTCCCCCTGCCTAGTGTTTCAGTTCCACTCGTTTCACCCGTTCCACCCGTTCCAAGTTCTATTTCACTGCTTTTATCTAATAAATTTCATTCGTTCCCATTTCCTTTCTATTTCATTAAATTTGTATAATTTTTAAATTCCATTTGGGTCCCCCTTATGTTTCATTGCCACTGGTTCCCCGCCCCATTCCATTTCTTTTCCCAATTTTACTCGTTCTTCAAATATCAAGTTCAAAGCCAAAGCGTAGTGCTGTCAGCTTAGGGGATTTATCTCCAAATTTGGGATTTTATTTCTTGAATGGGGATAAAAATTTCCATTTGGGCATTCTGGGATTTGTTGGAATGGACAACAAAATTTAAGGAGTTTTTGGGGATAAAATATTTAAAATATTTTCTTTTTATTTTTATTATTTTTTTAACCCTAAGAATTCATCTTAACAGGGCAGAGTTGTAAAATGTGCATACTTTTGAATATTCGATACCGCTCATAACGTTTATGTATTAATTCGATACTACTCAGTGCTTTTTACATTAAATCTAAAGCAGTGGTCGGCAGAAAGACAGAATATGAATGTATTGGTGTATTACAGCGAAAGAAATTATTTTATCTTTCTAGATAAATGAATGAATGAATAAATTAATAAATGAATTGATAAGAGAATGAATGAATGAATCGATAAGAGAATATCCGTATTCATTGAATTAAAATAGTTCATGTTTTTGTTTTCTCTATTATAAAAAATAAAAATAATTCATAATATTGATAATAATAATTCTTTGATTGCATACAAGGCACTCTGCCGCATTTAATATATTTCAAGAAAATAAAAAAAAAAATTCTTCCCACTCAACGTTCCACATTTTTAATTTAAAATGTAAACGAAAAACAAAATAAATACATACAATAAAAAAATACCTAAAAAAACAAATTTTTAGAGTATACTTTATTTCTTTAACAAAGCGGCATATTCTTGTTCTGTTGAAAGTTAGCGTGCTACTGAATGAAATAATTGTATTTTTTCTGCTCTTAGCTGTGAGATTTGTTGACATTTGTGTAATGTACTTGTAAATTGCCGATTTCGTTTGGCCCCTGAGTGCTATGAGTGTCGATCACTGATCTAAAGCGGGGTTATATTTTTATACCAAAAACAGGGTTACATTTTCATAATGTTTTTAGACCACATTACGCTTTTTAAGTACTCAATGCCCAAGCTTAAATTAATCATTACTTTTTAATGTAAAAAAAATTATTAAAAAAAGTCACGTGTTAATTTTACGCATCACGCGTATTTCACGTATTCTGGAAATTTTTTAGTCTGACAAACCGCGTGCTATAAAATTACGCGAAGATGTACTGATCCGATTGTAGGTACATATTGTGGAGACAGCGCTTAACAATGCTCGCAACAACCAAAGAAATCAAAAATTGTTATAAGTTCTGTGGGATTTTTAGCACATTTAATTACTTTAATGCAGAAAAGAAAATTGTTCACCACATTTGGATTTGGGACCATCAAAACCATCAAAATCTCCACCAAAATTCAGTATTAGATTCGAAAAAAATGCCTGGCCGGTATTGGATTGAAATAAATCGTTCTCTTTATTTCGTTCTCTTTATCAAATAAAATAAATTTAAATATAAAAATTATCGCTGCAAATGATTTACATTACAAATAATGTTTTATTTTAAGTTAATTTCAAAAACATGAATTTTGGTTAAAAACATTTTGGGGACTTTTGGGGACCAGAATAACACAATTTGGTGATGAAAAATCAATATTTTGGTATACAGCCTTTAACCCTGCATTACTAACCTTAAATCATGTCGCATGGTTACTAACCATGGGTCTTATCGACCCTCAATTGTATTATCCATTGAAATCGTCTCAACTTATAAATTGATAAAACGTATACTTCTTTTGGTAGATTTTAGTCTTTTATTGTTTAATTTTAGTATACAATGGTGTAAATTAAAAAAAAAATATTTAAATTAAAAATAAGTATGAATTCATTACAACATAGCTAAAAAAAAAGTGAAAAAAAAGTTATCCAGCCGAATTGCGCATAAAATTATGAGTTTTTAAGATATTGACGTCAAATAAAGTGCATTTGAAACCTGAAATATAATAGTAAAATGTTAGAAAGAAAAATTGGTATGGCTAAAGCAAACATTTTTCAGTTATGTACTGTAAATGTTACCTTTTATTCGGAATTTTCATCATCGAACATATCGTCATAAATGGATTCTCTTGTGCAGAAGCAATGCAATTTGAGCACAATATACAACAGTGCTTCTGGCAAATATATTTTCCACATTTAGAGCACGTGGTTTTGGTTTTACGATCTTGTTTGTAATCACAAATCTGGCAGCGGCTTCTTTTCAATTGTTTCGTAGGCAGCTCGAAAGAGCACTCGCTCTTGTTCTCTTTCATAAGAACTCATTTTAAAATTTTGCACAAGAACTAATGATAATCTTATATTTTCGACAAATAACCGCGAATTACAACTCTGATTGAAAATTCACAAGCTTCTGAAGCTCACACACATGTGTATTGTTTGTTACATTATTGCTAACTATGGGTCTAGTCGACCCATAATCTTTGTTACATTATTGCTAACTATGGGTCTAGTCGACCCAGGCTGTTTTTTAAAATAATTTTATATGCATAATATCATAAATTTTTCTTATGTTTATTGTTTATAAACGTTTAAATATAAACAAATTTAGATTACACATATATCTTGATTTAAAATATCGTCATGTTTTTTTTTAATTTAAAAAGTTTGCGTGTCTGGGTCGATTCGACCCAGAGGTTAGTAATGGAGGGTTAAAAAAAAACTGACAACACTGCCAAAGCGGTTTGAGCTTCATTAAAGGTTGTAATCCTTCCATTTTGAAGACCTTTTTACCACGCTCTTGGAGGAGATTTCAAAAAGTATCTAATCTAGGAAACACAAATTTCAAACATAAGATTTCTTGTCAAAGCGCTTTGGGCAGGCTGTTAAAAAGGATTTTAGAACCCCCATTTTTACCACGTTCCTGGCGAAAAGTAGTTTTAAAGTGAATTAGCCCATACTCCAAGAATTACACGTTTCTAGCCCAAGGAGTTTGGGTAGGCAGTCAATAGGGCCGCATAAGTAAATATTATCCTACACTTACCAAAAAAAGTCTGTAATGGCAACTGAAAATTTTGCTGTTAATCTTAGCAACACATGTCTGCTGACGTGTAGTACAATGAAATTAGTAGAAAAGTTAGTAGCCCCTACCAAATTTTAATATACTTTTTGTAAAGTGAAATTTAAAATCTGTTTTCTAAAATCAGCAAAAAAAAAATTACTAAATATTAGTACAAAATTTTAAATTTATTTTTTTTATCGAGCATCAAATTTTTTTTATTTTTTCAAAAAATATTTTTAAAGGCTTAAAAATCCTAAAAATTTTTAAAAGATAAACAAATTAATCATTTTGTTTTTATTTGGTAATTTCTGTTTTACAAAATATTTTAGTTATTTTTTTTTTTTACTTTTAAGGTAAAATTTTAATTGTTTTTATGGCTGATTTTTAGAACTAAAAAAACTTGAGTGCTATTTTAAGTAGATGTCCTATTTTCAGACATGAGTCGGTTTATTCACTTCCGATCCCTTTTTTAATCTATGTAACATTTTAAGAAAATTTAAGTTTTTAAAATTAGTAATTTTTTTTTGCTAATTTTAGCAAATCGGTTTTCAAAAATTTGTAAAATGATTTCTGAAATTAGCAACAAAAATTTGTAAATATTCTGTAAAAACTCTAAATATTCTGTAAAAACTCTGTAATTTGTAAAATGTAAATAGCCAAAAAAAATACTAAATAATATTTTTTTACTAAAAATCAGTACAAAAATAGTAAAGTTGAAAACCGTTTACAAATTTTTCTACTTACTTTTTTTTTCTGAGTGTAACTCAATATATCATCGTGGGGTTAGCTTTATTACCTTTTTCCTTTAAAGTTAGGAGATATTTAAAATTTTACACTATAAACGGAAAGACTGTTGATGAGGGTCGTGGCTGATCCCACTCTGATGGAGTCTAATAACATTTTCTGTGTATTTCCCACCCTCCGCCCCCATATTACAAAAATATTATAATTTTTTTTATGCATTTGGAAAAGAAAAATTTTCATGATCTTGAACCACAAAATGCATCTCATATAAATAATAGGCATGTTTTCTTTGTACACTTAAGCTAGCAAGTTATTTCATTTATATGGAGAATTAAGCGAGTACTAAGCGACTAGTTCTTAACTCGCTTAATTCTCCATATAAATGAAATAACTTGCTAGCTTAAGTGTACAAAGAAAACATGCCTAATTTATAATTTATTTTAAAACACAAACAAATAGTAACTTTATGTAAAATGACAAAAACAAAAAAGTTTAAGAAAACGGAATATTTGGAACTCCATTTTTACATTCAAAATGTATCAAATCACTGAAGATGCTAATTTGCAGCTTTCCAAACTAACTAAAATACAGTTTGTATATTTTCAATTCAGTTGAAATTATATTGTTTTTAAAATTTGCAATCATTGTCTTATTATTATATTAAAAAAAATAATAATTAAATACTTAAAAACACGTAAGTCCTTAATTGTTTATTTTTTTTTTTTATAAACTATTTCCATAATCACTAAACACAAAAACCTTATACCAGGAGGTACGTACTTAGTATCAAAATATCACATATAAACATGTCAAAAAAATCATATACAAAACCCAGTTAATAGTCAATGTTTATACAACTTCTAGTTAGTTAAAGACTAGTGGCTTTGCGTGTTAAAATATTGTAAATCAGAAAATCATTTGGGGCCAAGCCAATTGATGCACTTTAAGTAATAAATTAAAAAAGGAAAATACAAAAAAAAAAAAACAAAAACTTGCCGATTTAGCCCTTAAGTGAAAAAGACTTTAGAAAACAGAAACAAACTAAAAAATAATAATAAAAAAAACAATTAATTCATTTACATCATACTGGAATAATAAAATGAAAAAGTGTACTAGTAACATTTTTTTTTTTTGTTAAAACAAAACCTGTAATAAAGAAAAAGTTAAATTATTTTTTTTACCAACATAATAAGGAATATTTAAATAAAATTCATGGACAAATTTTAAAATTATAACTGATTTTATATAAAAAATATTATATTGAAAATAGCATTAACTTTCAATACGTACAGGTTGGTTGAAAAGTTCCTGCGCTCGAAATGAAAGAATACTGTTTTTGTTGCGAAATATATTTTTTTATTCAATATAGTCTCCTAGAAGCTCAATACACTTGTTCCAATGATCTTCCAATAATTTTATCCCATTCTTATAATGGTTTTCCGGAAGCTCTTCAAAATAACCGTCTACGGCTGCTATGGCCTCTTCATTCGACGAAAAATGCCTTCCACGAAGGAATTGTTTGAGATTTCTGAAGAGATAGTAGTCACTGGGAGACAAATCTGGTGAATACGGTGGATGTTCAAGCAATTCGTACTTTAATTCTTTGAATTGAGCCATCGTCAAAACACTTTTGTGAGCAGGTGCATTGTCTTGATGAAAAATGATTTTTTTCTTCTTTAAACCAGGTCTTTTCTCACCAATTTTTTCATCCAGCTGATCCAAAAGGCTGCAATAATATTCAGAGTTGATTGTTTTACCTTTCTGAAGATAATCAATCAACAAAATTCCTTTTGCATCCCAAAAAACTGATGCCATAACCTTCTTTGCTGATCGTTGTGACTTCACCTGCTTTGGAGCTGAACAACCACCTTCAGTCCACTGTAAATGATCTTGTTTCTATTTAGGATCATGGTGGTATATTCAAGTCTCATCCATAGTTATAAACTACGCAAGAAGTCGCTTTGTTTTCGATCCAGTTTTTGTTGAATTGTTAATGTGTGCGGCACTAACTTTCCAAACAGTTTTTTCATACGTAATTCTTCATGTAAAATATGGAGTACTCGTTCGTCTGAGATGCCTGTGGCATTAGCAATTTCACGCTTAGTCAAACTTGGATCTTCACTAACCATATTATGTACCTGCTCAATGATTTCTGCTGTGGTTGCAGTTTTTGGTCGTCCTTCGCGTGGATCGTCTTCAAGGCTGGTACGACCACGTTTGAATTCACCAGCCCAAAATTCAACGGTGCGTTTTGAAAGTGAGGACTCCTTATACACTTCTAACAACTGTTCATAAATTTCCTTTGCTTTTAAACCTTTCAAAACAAAGAATCTAATTACTGCACGATATTCAATTTTTTCCATATTAAAAAAAATCAATGACACGTCAACTTCAAATGGCTTGTAAACAAAGAAAGAATTGACAGAATGACTTGCAACTTTGCATGTGTTCTCAGGACAGTTATACCAACTTTAGAAAAAAAAGTTTGGAGCTAGCAGTGCAATCTTTTGGTGAGCGCAGGAACTTTTCAACCAACCTGTATCAGAAATTATTCATATAAAATAATTATTTTATTCGCCACAATGCATTTCGGATTTCATTCCTTTGGTTTGCATTATTGATCAGAACTTCAGAATTCATATATGGATTTTCTTTTAACATATTATATTTTTATTAGCAGAAAGTAGGATAATACACTCACAATATTATTTCGTTAAAATCAATCTAAAATACATCTTAAATTAATAGAAAATGTAAACAAAAAGAGGACTACTGATTTGTCATTATATTCAGCTTATTTTGTTGTTTATTTTTTAATCATTGTTTAATAATCGACAAACGTAGTAAAAACAATCGCAAGTCGTTTAAAATAACCATCAATTTTTAACTGACAAAACATTAGAAAAAAAAAAACGATTTTTGTGATTTGTTTTTCAAACTCAACGTTTTTTTTTTTTTGTATTTGTATATAATTACAAAACACAACACACAGATGTAAATATTTTTATTTTCTATGTGTGTAAATATATTTAAATAATTTCTTGTAATTTTTATTGAAATAATTTTGTATTAAAAAAAAATATTTTGATAAAAAAAAAAACAAAAAGGTATTATTTGAATTTCTATTTTTAAAAACAGAAAACAAAAAATTTTACATTTAACAGAAAATATTAACTCTTACTAAAAATCTGTAATTTGTTATAGTTTGTTTTTTGAATGACTGATTCAAATAGTTAAAAAATGTATTTCAATGAATTGTAATTCATTCTTCATTTAAAAACAAACTCTACTTTAAATAAACTACAGTCAGTCAAATATATTGTGAGTGTATGTATATTTCCATTTTTTTAAATTTTATGTTTGCTGGGCTTAAAATTAACGTAATAAAAATTCAATTTAAACAAACAACAACTGAAAGGTTATAAAAACAAACCTTGATATTTCAATTATTTTATTTATTGCTTCAATATGAATTTATGCGAAGTTTATGAAAAATTAAAATCAAGTATATTTTATTCTTATTTCCATAAAACTCATTACGGTGGAATTGGTTAAAATTTAATTTATTTTTTATGAATATTTACACTAAATATTTATATATCAATGTCTTTGGTGTTGTATGCACTAAGCTGTTTTAGAGGAAATTTAGTTTTATTCAAATGTGCTAGGTTTTGTTACAATTTGTTGCTGTGGTATCCAGCGGAAGTCTAGATTTTGAAGCGGAAATATAGAAATAAATTTTATGAAATAAAAAAAACCAAAATGGTTAAAAACTTTTTTTTTAAGAGAAAATCATAAAAATTAAAAAAAAAATTAAATGTTGACAGGATATACAAAATTTAAATGATACACTCACAATATATATTCCGTTACCGACTGTAGCTTATTTAAAAAGTAATACGTAGAGTTAGTTTTCAAATGAAGAATCATTAGAAATACATTTTTTAACTATTTGAATCAGTCATCCAAAAAACAAACTTCATATAAAAGTTTGTATACATTCAGTAGGAGTTAATATTTTCTGGTAAATGTAAAATTTTATGTTTTTCGTTTCTAAAAATATAAATTCATATTTTTTTACCAAAATAGTTTCTTTATACACAAATTTATTTTAACAAAAATTACAAGAAATTATTCAAATATACATACACACACAGAAAATAAAAATATATACATCTGTGTGTTCTGTTTTGTCAAATTGCATACAAATAAAAAGAAATCGATTTGAAAAATAAACCACAAAAATGGTTGTTTTTTTCTACGTTTTAACAGTTAAAAATAGATGGTTATTTTAAACGACTTCCAATTATTTGTACTACTTTTGTCGATTATTAAACAAAGGTTAAAAATAAACAACAAAATGGGCTGAATATAATGAAAAATCAGTAGTCCTTTTTTTACGGAATTTTTGATTAATTTAATGTGTATTTCAGATTGTTTTTAACGAAATAATATTAAAATTCAAATATCAAATATTTAAAGCATTAATTTTAAAAATTTTCTCCAGTCTTTACAAAAAATAAATAGTGTAAAGTTTGTGTCTCCATTTTATTTCTATTTAAGCATAACTATATATAACTGCTTTATTTGTCCTTACGCTTATATTATTGTCCTTTGATTGTCTGGCTTTTGTTGTTGTTATTGTTTATCCTGTTTTATATTTGTTACAATGTTCTTTCATAGTTTGCCATTGTTATAATTTAACAAATACTTCGAAATTTGTAGTGCTTGACTTTTATTTAGATGATGGATATGACAGGATTTCCTAAATACTTATGAGTCATTACATAATGCATTTGTTAAAGCTATAAATTGAAGAAATTGTATTAAAGAAACTTAGATAACCATAATAAAAACTTGTACACGCAGAGAAAGAATGTAAGATTTTATAATTTATAATTACAGTTTAGTGGTTAATTGAATTTTTATTGCAGAAATTGTTAGACTTATTAATGAAAAAATTTTATATATTATATTTATTTCAAATATCGTGACAATGTTGTATTCAGTAGTTAATGCTGTGTTTCAATTCCACTCGTTTCTCTTCCATTCTATTTCGTACCGCTTGTCTATTGTTGCAATTCCACTCGTTCCCCGTTCAATTAATTTTTTCCCTTGTGTAGTGTTTCAATTCCACTCGTTCCACATTCCATTATTATGTGAAACGATTCTTATGACGTTATGTTGCCTATAGCCAAATCGGTTTTTGCAATCCGTTATATTTTCCCCTACAACAATTCATAACATATCTAAAGTTTAAGGCTCCTAGCCAAAACGATTTGTGTGAGCCGTCAAGGGGGAATCTTTTCTCCCCAAAGGAATTTCCACAAATTCCGTACTATCAGCCACAGCAGTTTGAACAGGCCGTTAAGGGTTCACCTTTTCCCCTCTCTTCCCAAAAATTCAGTCGGTTTCTAGCCAAAGTGGTTTTTAGTGGAAAATTTCCCATTTCTGCTCCTCTACTTAGGGACTTCCAAAAAATCCCATCTTACCTGTAAGCACTTACTCCAGAGAACATATGTACAGGTTGGTTGAAAACTTCCTGCGCTCACCAAGAGATGGCACTGCTAGTTCCAAACTTTTTTTTTCTCAAGTTGGTATAACTGTCCTGAGAACAGATGCAAAGTTGCAAGTCATTCTGTCAATTCTTTCTTTGTAAGGCTTGTAAGCCATTTGAAGTTGACGTGTCATTGATTTTTTTAATATGGAAAAAATTGAATATCGTGCAGTCATTAGATTCTTTGTTTTGAAGGCTTTAAAAGCAAAGGAAATTTATGAACAATTTTTAGAAGTGTATAAGGAGTCCTCACCTTCAAAATGCACCGTTGAATTTTGGGCAGGTGAATTTAAACATGGTCGTACCAGCCTTAAAGATGATCCACGTGAAGGACGACCAAAAACTACAACCACAGCAGAAATCATTGAGCAGGTACATAATATGGTTAGTGAAAAGATCCAAGTTTGACTAAGCGTGAAATTGCTAATGCCATAGGCATCTCAGACGAACGAGTACTCCATATTTTACATGAAGAATTACGTATGAAAAAACTGTTTGGAAAGTTAGTGCCGCACACATTAACAATTCAACAAAAACTGGATCGAAAACAAACCGACTTTTAGCGTAGTTTATAACTATGGATGAGACTTGAATCTACCACCATGATCCTAAATTGAAACAAGAACATTTACAGTGGATTGAAGCTGGCTGTTCAGCTCCAAAGCAGGTGAAGTCACAACCATCAGCAAAGAAGGTTATGGCATCAGTTTTTTGGGATGCAAAAGGAATTTTGTTGATTGATTATCTTCAGAAAGGTAAAACAATCAACTCTGAATATTATTGCAGCCTTTTGGATCAGCTGGATGAAAAAATTCGTGAGAAAAGACCTGGTTTAAAGAAGAAAAAAATCATTTTTCATCAAGGCAATGCACCTGCTCTCAAAAGGGTTTTGACGATGGCTAAATTCAAAGAATTAAAGTACGAATTGCTTGAACATCCAGATTTGGCTCCCAGTGACTACTATCTCTTTAGAAATCTCAAACAATTCCTTCGTGGAAAGCATTTTTCGTCGAATGAAGGGGCCATAGCAGCCGTATACGGTTATTTTGCAGAGCTTCCGGAAAACCATTATAAGGATGGGATAAAATTATTGGAAGATCATTGGAATTGAAATTGAGCTTCTAGGAGATTATATTGAATAAAAAAATATATTTCGTAACAAAAACAGTATTCTTTCATTTCGATCGCAGAAACTTTTCAACCAACCTGTATATTTCTAATATCATGTTTCTAGCCGAAGTAGTTTGGATAGCTCATCAAGGGGGAGACTTTCTCCTTTCTGCCCCCTCCACGTAAAAACTAACAAGCGAATGTCAACACCAGCGGAGAGACCTTCATACCAAATTTCAACTTCCTTATTCCCGTGGCTTTGGCAGTCCGTCAAGGGGGCAAGGTTTCCTCATTTTTGCCCCAAAAATTTATTAAAAATCCTATCTTAGCTGATATCTACGCCGGAGTAAAAAACTTCATACATAATTTCAACTTCCTATCTCGAGCGTTTTGGTCAGGACATTAAGGATGATACTTTTCACCCTTTTAACACTCATTTTACCACGTCCCTGGACGAATGTACATGCCAATGAGTTAGCTGATGCTCCAGGAAACACATATTTCAGGTTTCTAGGTAGGCCTTCTAATGTCTTCAGATTTTCCCCACCCTGTAGAAATTTTCAGAAATCCCTTCCCTTTACAAAATATGAAAATTAAAATTAACCAGAAAATGTGACCTTTTCCGAGAAAAGGGACCTATTGTGTCAAAAAGCGGGTTTGGACTTAAGAGTGAATTCTGGTACCTAAAAGGGTGTACAATAAGATGAAGTGAATTAGATTTCTGATAAAAATTTATTTACCCCATAAAAACAATGTTCTTCGTATAAGTATACGCACATCAACCCTTTGCTGAGAGCGAACAGATAGCTGAAAACGAACAGAGCAGCAACAATTGCAAAGGTATTGTCACACTAAAAGCGAAAAAAATACGTCACCACATAGGCATGGCGTCACCAAAGTCGGCACCCAATCTAACCATACCAAATCACATCTCCCAACTGAAGTTGTGTTAACAGTGATAATGCGTTATGAACTTTAAATGCGTTTTTCTCAAAACTTCATTTTCACACACTATGTCCCTTTTCTCGGAGAAGGTTACATATACTTAGGCGTATTAGTATTATTTATTCATATTACTCATACGCATATATTTCATGTAAACCACTTGGCAGCATACATTTTTCTTGACTTAAGTTTTTTTATTCAATTTTCTTTTTTAATTATTTTTACATTTTTCTTAATTTTTTAAAAATTAAAATAAAACCCAAAAATAAGTCAAGCTCCTGTTATACACGAGAAATTTTTCGACCACTGATTTAATTTTTTGTTTACATCGATTGATTTTATGTATAAATTTTTCAATAATGTAAAGATAACTCCTTAGTTTTTTTTTTTTGGTCGGCTTTGTCATAGATACTTTTTCGGTTCTTTTGTTGTTTAGTTATAGGTTTTGGTATGATTAGAGCATAAAATATGTACATTCCCTGAGGTACAAGAAAAAACAAGTAATATTTCACGTATCTGAAAAAAAAGCACTCCTTTTTGGAATTTCAATAACAAAAATATTTTAAAACAACTTAAGCAATTGTTTATTCAAAAATAGTAAAATAAATATTATAATTGCAAATTATGGCTTTATAAAATGTGAAAGCTTTATTTTTTATTGTGTTTTACTTGGTCTATTATACAAACAGCTGTGGTCGCACGCATCACTTTTTTTATTTGTGTGTGTGTGTTTTTTTTTTTTTAGCTGCCACCAGAATTTAAAGCAACCAAAGTCATTGGAAGAGGTGCTATTATTTATAGAATAAAAATGCCTTATATAGATAAACAAACAACCAGGTGAAATGACAAAAAACATATTAGAATCAATTTACCATATAAAGGCAAACTGGCAATATACAGACAAAAGCAGCCAAAGCCAATAGAAAGTAGCAGTAATACTAGAAACACCTTAAAAAGCCAAGCAAATTAAGGCATTTAAAGAGGTAAAAACAATTTACCAAAATAGAAAAAAATAAAAATAATTGCATGGTAATGAGAATAAAATAAATATATAAAAAACGCTAAAATGAATTGACATAGATTAAATTTAAGCCTTAAAGGAATTTTAAATAAATTTATAAAACAATTTTGTATGGGAGAAAGAAACGAATTCACAAAAAAAAAGAAGAAATTTAAATATATAAAAAAAATCTAAGGAATTTTAAAAATTTTGTCTTAAAATGTCTATGTTATTAAAAATTAGATTATTTGATCAAGATAATGAATATTGAATAGTTAATGGAAAAGAAATAACAATATACTGCAAATAGTTTGTAATTTAAATTATCGTAAAATGTAATTTAAAATAAATTTTCATTGAAATGAAACAAACTTTATTTTTAAATGTAAACAAAATACCTAAAAATAGTACACATAAATCGTTTTTAAAATGATCAAAACTATTAAATCAACTAGAAATTTAAAGTAACAAAGGATTATAAACAAAATAATAAATGCATTTAATCTTAAAAAATGTATTACAAGTTTTAAATTAAAAACAATTAAAATTAAACACATATTTTTGAAGTTTAAAAATGTTCATCAATGTATAAGCCTTCTTAAAGCCCGTACACTTGATCATAGTTTTTAGAGAATTCAATCCTTTATTCGATTTTCAATTCTAATTGCTTATGGAATGATGAATTCTCAAAATAGAATTTTTGAATGGGAATGAGTTCTTAGTTAATCTTTTCATTTTAAATCACTAATCACTGAATTCAATTACTTTGAATTCAATCGTTGGAAATTCAATCTTTGGGAATTCAATCGATTTGCAAATTACGGATTTTTGTTCATTCAATATTGTTTCATTTGATTGAGTAATTTGGCAATGACATTTGACTTTCTTCATACGATTTCCGAATTTCGGAAATAAATAACTACATTATTAAAAAATATTGTAGGTTATTTTACAAATAAAAGAGAAACAAAATAAAATAAAAACAAAATATAAATTTAAAAAAAAATCACCAATATCGAAGAAAACGCTAAAATTTAAAAAAATCGCAAAATTTGAAAAATCGCCAAATTTAAAAAATCACCGAAATAAAAAAATTGCTAGAATTGGCAAAATTACTCAAATTACAAAAATTAAAAAAAAAATCGGCAAAATTGGAAAAATCGCTGAAAATTGTAAAACGCCAAATTTCTAAATAAAAATCAATCATATTAACAAAATAGGTTATTTTACAAATACAAGAAAAACAAAATTAAAAAATCACCAATATCGAAGAAAACCCTAAAATTGTAAATTAATTGTTAAAAAATAACCACAAATCCATAAAAACATATGATATTTCCTTTAATTATTTTAACTGTCAACAAATTAACTACAAAATCCGTAAAAATTTCTCAAATTTCTCACTACAAATCCTGTAAAAATTAACGACTTTTCATTTATTTTGTTTATTTTAAAATAATTATTATAAAAAAAATTGTTTTTAACAAATCATTTTAAATTAAAATATTAACTGTAACAGAAAATCCGTATTTATATGGAATTTATTTTTAAAATAAATGTAAAAAAGTGTTGGAAAATATATTTCTTTTTTGTATTTTCATTATTTAATCATTTAAAATCAAATATACGAATAACTTTTTAAACAATCTTTAGTCAGTTACTGTAGAAATATTTTGAATGTAGATTATCTACATATTTAAAGATCGTTTAGCAAGCAGTACATGTTCCTTTTTAAAGGTAGTTGGCAACAACATCAAAATCGATAAATTTCCATTAGAAGAATTTTTTTATATAATAGAATTTTGCAGATATAATAAAATCCAAGTGCCTATGTGAAATTCGAAATATATATTGACGTAAATAACTGATCACACATGGTCTGTTATATGATTATGCATGATCATAAACGTCCATGTATAGTTCAATATATAACCATACATGATCTCATATATGACCATATATATTTTCTGATTCGCATATTTTCATATATGCTTATACATTATGCACATATGATTATAAACATATATGACCATATACGGACATATACCCATACCCATGGTAATATATCGAACTATGCATGGTGTACATGTTCATGCATGCTCATGTATGATCATATATAAGCCCAAGTATGGTAAAATAATTAGATTAAAATCGACATTTTAAAATTCTTATATCGGTATTGATGTGGAAGTGGTAAACAATTTCTCCCATGTAAAAATCGAAATATATATGAACATACATGATCATACATGATCACCGGTCAGCCCCTAGAATTAAAGATAATGCGAAGACGATCTTAAAGAAATTTTTTTGCCACGCCCCTCGGACCCGCGCTTTTTGTTTTTTATTTTCTCTGCCTCTATTTATAGTCCGATCGTAACGTGTGATATATCATTGTTCTTAGAATGACTATATTCTTGGCATAAAATGTCAAATTTATACATTACCGTATTTTTTTAAAACCTCTGTAACTTTTTTGTTTATGAATAAAAATATATACTGTTAAAGAAATTAGATGGGTAGAAACCGATATGCCAGAAGTCACTTCTAGAACTTGACGTCGGAGTCAAAAGTGATCAAAGTAGAAAATGTAGCTGTTGTCATTCTAATAACTATGATATATTGCACGTTACAATCGGACTATAAATGGAGGCACTGGCACCAAAAAACTTAAAGCGCGGGGTCAAGGGGTGTGGCAAAAAGATTTTTTTTTTGTTGAGATCGTCTACACATTATCTTTAATTCTAGGGGGTGACCGACACAACTTTTATTTTGTATGGAGTGCGACCCGCTCTACTGTACATAGTCATATATGATCGTATATGAACATAATACATGAATAAAATAATATTATATGAAGATATACCTCCAAATACCCTTAAATTTCGGATCCGATGATACATATATGGCCATACATTGAACTATGCATGGACTTATATGATCATTCATATACATATATGATCATACACAAGCCCATATTTATTCATATGTTTTTCGATTTTTACATGGTCTGTTAAAATGAAAAGGTATTGCTTGCCTACCGTACAGGACTTAAAGTTTATGATTGTATCTGAAATTTACGCAGAGAAAACACATTCTTGCTGATATCCGAATATGTAAATAATCGAATAAGTAATTTAACTAAATAAACTTCAGTTCCCCAATAAAGCTTATTTTGTCACAACCTGAAAATTGGAACCAACCCATTGGCAATAAATTCGGTTGTCAACACAAATATAATTTATGGGTGAGGGAAGTTTCAGAATTTCCCTTCCAATTTATAGCCCTCTTAAATTCTGCTACATATTTTAACGCACTCTTGTATCTCACAACTTCCCCCTCTTCAATAGTAATGTATTGATTTATAAATTAATATGACCATATTTTTATTCAAAGACCAACTGCTTTTTTTTTTTTTAATACATTGAACGATAAAAAAAACTATTGAATATTATAAAAGAAAAAAAAATATCTGAATTCAAATTGGATCATTGGCTTAATAAATCACAACTTTATAAACTGCATACATATGAAATTATTAAATATGAAATACAAAAGAAATAACACAAAAAAAAAAGAATCTGAAACAAAATGCAATTAACAATAAAACATGGGAAAATGAATTTGTTTTTTGATGCATTTTTTTTTCTGTTTTGTAAACAATTATGCATATATGCATGCATAAAATGACTGGAAGGTTAAATCAAGAACTTTAATTTTTATTGATGTTTAAACATAAATGAACATGTTATAAATTGTAATTGCAAAGAGTTTAATTCAAAAGATATTTAAATCTCGTTAAAGAAGTTTTTCCCTTGCCGGCGTGCCGAAGACCCTTGTGCTATGTATTCTCTAAATTACACTCAGAAAAAAAGTTTGTAGAAAAATGTGTAAACGGTTTTCAATCCCACTTTACTATTTTTGTAGTGATTTTTAGTAAAAAAAAAATATTATTTAGCAAATCTTTTTGCTATTTACATTTTACAAATAACAGCATTTTTATAAAATATTTACAAATTTTTGTTGCTAATTTCAGAAATCATTTTACAAATTTTTGAAAACCGATTTGCTAAAATTAACAAAAAAAAATTACTAATTTTAAAAAAGTGGATATTGAAGGAAATGATATTTCTAGTTAAAACTTACACTTACAAACTTAAATTGCCTTAATATATTACATAGATTAAAAAAGTGTTCGGAACTGAATATACCGACTCATGTCTAAAAATAGGACATCCATTTAAAATAGCACTAAAAAGTTTTTTTAGTTCTAAAAATCACACCTAGGTTAGGTTAGGTCGAAAGGAGGATGAATCATCGAAATGCAACCTCATATCGCTACGATATACACCTAGGCCTCTGCTGGGCCTGTTGTGCGCTCCTTAAGAACATGGAGATTGTTGTTAACGTCTGGTATTCAGAAACCTGGTTTGCCGGACGTAACTCCTCAAGGTTTTCCAGTCGACGTTCCTCTGGGATTCCAGGTCCGATATAACATCGCCCCCTAGGTGCCTGGATTTTAATTCCAAAATCAGACCTAAAAACAATTAAAATTTTATCTTAAAAGTAAAAATAAAAATTTACTAAAATATTTTTCAAAACAGAAATTACCAAATTAAAACAAAATAATAAATTTGTTTATGTTTTAACAAATTTCAAGATTTTTAAGCCTTTGATTTTTTTTGAATTCTGCCTAAAATGTTTTTTGAAAAAATAAATAAATAAAAAAAAAATTTTGATGCTTATAATTATGATTATAATTAGTATTTTTTTTTTTGCTGATATTAGCAAACAAATTTTAAATTCCACTTTGCAAAACGTTTACTAAAATTTAGTAGCGGCTACTAATTTTTCTACTAATTTTGTTGTGCTACACGTCAGCAGACATGTGTTGCTTAGATTAGCAAAAAATACCGCTGGGCTTAAATGATCAGAATTTCCCGTAATAACAGCAAAATTTTCAGTTGCCATTACAGACTTTTTTTTGGTGAGTGTATGTACTAATTCAGTGGTAATGTACTTTTTGTAATTTTGTGGTAAAAATAAAGGTTCAAAAGGGGAAAGCCCGCCAAAACCACTGATTCTTAATATTTGAAAATTGGGGCTCCCAGCTAGCCCTATGTTTAAGAAGCTCCAGAAGCCTAAATATTTTAAGCAGCTTGTTTGCCCGATATTTTTGTAAAAAATAATAGGTTTTGATTTAACTGCAAGCATTATTTATTTCGAACTATAGGTTTTCGATTCAAAACCAAATTTTAATCTTGATCAAGGTGTAAATAAAATAATTTTTTTAAACTAAACCTCCTTCAGACTAAAAAATTATATTCTTACAATGTATGAACAAACAATTTTGTAGTGTTTGATCACATCATCGTTTTTGGCCACCCAAATTGTTACAACCTATTCTCATTTTAGATTACAACCTAACATACATATTCACATTCTATATGACAATGGACATTTAACAAAACCGTTTATGTCAACCATGTTCAGTGTTTGTTTTAAAACAACAATAGCGCTTTTAATAACAAATAAGCTTTGGAAAAAAAAATACAATCCGCTTATATCGGCATATATGTGTTTATAAATTTTGCATATAAAAAACTTCTAAACAATAAAAACTGAGTTTTTTTTTCTAATTAATTAACCTAAGCCCTGTTTACAGCTATAAGTTGGTTTATAAATACTAGCAAACAATAATTGTCATCAGATTTTTACAAATTTTTTTCTCCACATGTTTTGTTTTATTCTACCAAAGAATGTAGCTCCTTAACTCGAGTATAAATATCTTTACTATATTGTATGTAACATACATTTTGGTTTATAGAATTTTACGATATAAATACAACAAGTACTTTGTATAGCAAAAATAAAACCAACAAAAACAACAAAAATGTATGTCATTTAATGTATGTGGTGTTTTAAAGGAAGACAATTATTGACAAGACAATACCTTTTAGCGGAAAGATAATTAATCTTGACATTATCTAAACAAGCATAAACAAAACAACAGCAGCCAATATAACCACAGAGATTACATGATGAAAAACAAGGTTTATATATAAAAAAAAAGGAAATTTATTATGTGATTTTTTTTTTTTTTCATAATAAAAAAAATTATTTAAAATGTTATACAAAGTTGCTTTAAATATGTATTTAAAATGTTTTTATAAGTTTAAAGAGAGTTTGAGTATTTTTTCTGTATTAATTTTAATTCAATTTTAAGCAAAAAGTATATAATTTTCTATAGAGTATTTTTCCCGCTCTACCAAAAATTCAACATGGTACAGAGTTCAGCGGCAACATTTTTAAATGAGAGGGCAACATTTTCGAAGTTGCTAAAGTGTTGAAAAACATTTAATTTGGTGTATGCAGTGCTGCCACATAAACAGTGCAATTTTTTATCCCAGTTTTTGGGATTCTTAACTGTTTACCAGTTTTTTCATGAAAACATTTTTTTTTCAAATTATTGCATTTTTTATAGGTTTTTAGTTATATGTTGCAACAATTAATAGCATATTTATTCTCTTTATTATATATTTTTACCATAGAAATGGGAAATAATGGATATGAATAGACATAGTTGGTCAATGTGTGTGTACAGTGTACACACTTTAATACTTTTAATGTCACAATGTTATGTTTGAATTCGTAACTATTTTTTAACACAATTGCAAATTTTTGTTGTATTTTTTTACTTTATTAGACATGTCTAATTTTAGTAAAAATAAATAGTATATTGAACAAAAATCTGAAAAAATACATGAATAAAATAAAAAAACATTTTTTTTATGAAATAATCTGAAAAATCTCTAGCATCCCAAAAAAACGGCAAAAAAATAGTTAAAATTGGTTATATGGCAGCACCGCTAAACACAACTAAAAGTTGCCGACCAAAACTCATCTTTGTTGCCGCCAAACTATGTTCGTGTTCTAAGAGAGTACTAAAAAGTTCGTGAGAGAGAAACATACTCTATAGAAAATTATATACTTTTTGTTTTAAGGTCCAGTAATAAAGTCAGAGGATTTTGGATATAAAATTTTACTAAAGTAGGAAATTTTGTTTTAAATTTTTTTTTCTTAAGTTAAATTAAAACCTAAAATATTATTAAGTACTGGACCTAAATTAATGTTACAAAATCGACGATTTTTCAAAAATTGCATACAGGGTGGAGCAAAAACCTTCATCTGACTTTCTTTGGCAATAACTTTTGTTTTAAGTGAAAACTCATCTTTACCTGATTATTTACTAATATTGTTTTAATTAATTGTGGAAAATTATTATTTTTTCTTTTAAAAAACTTCAAATAAAATTATTTCAAATAAACTGTCAAATAAAATCACTATATTGATCACGAAGAGTATAACAGTATGTTTAGCTAGATGGCTTTCCTATTTCCTACTCCCCTTGGTGGTTCAGAATGAGGCTGACAATAACCTGATCGCCCAGGTCAAAAGTGTAGCACTCTCTCTAGCGCTGATTTTTTCATCTTTTACATTTATTACAAATTTTTGTTTTCTATTTAATAAAAACATTTCATTGTGATGCGAAGCTAACAATTTTTAAATAAAAATTAATCGATTAATTAAAAAAAAAATAATTATGTAAAACATTTCTTTATGATCTCGAACCCGGCTTTACAATATGTTGGTGAATATTAATTGATTAATAAAAAAAATATATGTATACATATATATACTGTGTATATGAAATAATAATTTTTTTGTATTTTTATTCCTTTTTTTACAGGGAATCATTACTTTGGACATGGGATAGTGAAAAAAATGCGAATAGTGAAAAAATTAAGCGAGATATAAAATCGTAGAGCACTTGTTGAGCTCCATCTGATAAAGAGTTGGCAAACTTGTTGAAGCCTTTTTTTCTTCATAGCCCTGCCGTGGCAATACCGAAGGAGATCGCTGAGATATATATGAAAAAAGGGATTAAAAGTAAGTTTCGTTACACTTTAAAAATTATAATTATAAAATATGTGGTAACTAGCGGGCAAAGCCCGGACTTGCCCGTGCTAACGCCCGGGAGTACACGGAGTCCTCAGATAATTTTCCGGAAACCCCAATTCTTACCATGTCCCAAAATGTCTCAACAATGAGTTACCCCACACTTCAGGCAACACATATTAAAAATTTCAGATTTTTCCCTTTGAACACTCATTTTAACCATGTACCTGGCTAAAATTCTAAAATATAGCTGATCAATGAGTTAGCCCATACTCCAGTTAACACATATTTAAAATTTTGGGTTTCTAGCTAAATCAGTGTTGGCAGCCCGTTAAGTGGAGACTTCACCTTTTTGCCTCTCCCCGTAGATATGTCTAAAAATCCGACCTAGGACGAACCCAAATTTCAACTTCCCAGCTCCTGCGGTTTTGGCAGGAAGTCAAGGGTTAGAATTTTTCCTTTTTGCCCCTCCCCGTTGGATTTTCCAAAAATTACGTGTTAACTGCTATCTACAATAGAAAAGGAGCCTGCATACTAAATTTCAACTTCCTAGGTCCAACGGGGGAGACTTCGCCCTTTAAACGCCCATTTTTGCCACGACACTGGCCATAATTCTAAAATGTACCTTATCAATGAGTTAACACAGGCCGTGAATGGGGTTTTTCGCGCTTTTTGCTCCTCCCTGACGAAATTTCCAAAAACCCCTTATTAGCGATTGTCTAGACCAGAGGAGAAACCTATATACAAAATTTTAGCGTCCTACCTCCTGCGGTTTGGGCTGGGCGTTGTTGAATGAAATGAATAAATATTTATACATGTACATATTTACACATGTACACATTTATACATTTTCACATTTAAACACTTACACATTTGTCCATTTGCACATGTGCCCATTTACACATTTGCGTATTTACATTACCATCAATTCATCAAACCATCAATCCGTCAAAACATCAATCCAACAAACAATCTAATTTGCACATTTGCAGATTTGCACTGTTGCAAATTTGCACAATTACATATTTTCACATTTGCATATTTATACATTTATATTTCCATTTACATTGGAGGAGGAACCTATGTACCAAATTTTAACTTCCCAGCTCCAGAGGCTTCGGCATGCCGTCGAGGGGAGACATTTTCCCTTTTTTGCCCCTCTGCGTTGGATTTTCCAAAATTCCCGTCTTAGCTGTTGTCTACACTAGAGAAGGAACCTACATACCAAATTTCAACTTCCTAGTCTAGTGGGCATGTCGTTAAGGCCACGTGTGGGCATGTCGTTGAGGGAGAGAATTTTTGCTTTTTCAAGCCCCAGTTTTACCACCTCCCTGGTCAAAATTTAAAAATGTACTTTATCAAGGACTTAGCCCATTCTCTAGGTCACACATATATCATATATCAGCTTTCTTGCTAAATAAGTCCGTTAAGGGAGATAATTTTCCCCTTTTTACCCCTTCCCGTAGGAATTTTCAAGAATTTCACCTGGGTGAATGTCTGCGCCGATTCACCTTATATATTTTTTTATAGAAATTTAATATTCACAATTATAGTTAAGCCCTTAACTTTGGTAACTTTAATGAATTCATTTTTTTAAATGCACTTTTTAGGTCATTCCATTTATATATTTTGTGTCCTGATCATAAAAAGGCCTCAGAAATCTTTGTGAAATTTAAACCTCTGCCGGGAATATGAGCCAAATAATATTTTTTGACTTTATTTTTTGTACTACAAGGTGGGTACAAAAATATCACCCTATTGAAAAGTAGATACTTGCTAAATTTAAACAGCAATAAGTAGCCTTAAGAAAGCGCAATAATTGTGACAATGTTTGGGTGCAATAATTCTGCAGTTGTGTTAACGCAACATCAATTTTTCAGCAGCCACATCAATAAGCAGAATTATTGGTTATGGGGATCGAAAAATCCTCGCATAATTCACAAAGCACTTTGGTAATTGAATCTTATTTTGTGGTTCATACTGCACGCGACACATTTCGATTTTTGAAGGAGCGCGGTTATCTCGCGTTTCGGTGTTTTGGCTTGCGCAGCCATTTCTTCACTTAAAAAAGTTTGTAAGTTAAAATAACTGAAAATATCATTTAAAAGAAATGATATTTCATTTAAAAACCGGTCTACTTAATTTTCATTTAAATTAAATGCCATTTGGTATTTATTTTTTAAATGTTGATTAATCAACTGACACATCCGTAAGAAACAAATGATATAATCAGTTAAAATAAATGTCAAAATTTTACCCACCAATACTTAAAAAATAAATGTTTTTTTTTTTAATAATTTGAAATTGTTTCAGTTTTTGTATTTTTTTTTTTTTTAATATACTCGTACAATACAAAATGTATGTATGCATAGCTATATTTTGTATATATACAACCAATTTAAATAAAAAAACAAATTGAAATTTTTTGATTATTTTTTTTTTTGAAACAGACAGCAAACAAAATTTAAATTTATAATAACTGTTACGGACACAAATAAACCACAAGTTTCCGTTTTGTGAGTAAATTTTTATTAAATTTCAAACAAATGAAAAAAATAAATGAAACTGAAAAAAATGGTAAATGATAGTAAATTATTTTGAATAAATGTATAAAAAAGTTAATATATGTAGATATTTTTTTTTGAAAAATAAATGTATGTTCCTTTATTTTTAAATGGAACGGAAAACATTTTTAATAAACTACAAACAGTTAACTACATAATATTCTAAGTGTTCCAATTTGAATGCTCCGGACTCTTTCCTCTGGGGATGGAGGAGTTAAAGAACATCATTTGAGCCTAAAGTGACGGTTTTACAGATTTTATTTAGTTCTAGGAAGTTAAACAAGAACTCAAAAATTATTGCGCAATTATCCAGGAGCGGAGCAAAATTATTAGAATTACGAAACGAATTTAATTATTATTATTTTTTTTTTTAACAAAATGATTTTGCGGTTATTGCCGTCATATCCCAACCACAATTCCAAATTGATAACATTTGAAAATCCCGTATCGCAGGCATCTGCCGTCCTGTCCCAGCATTTTGCTTCAAATTTGGCGGCATGTGCCGTCTTGTCCGCGAATATGCTAACAACGAGCAGCTTAAAATAAATGCTTCTATAATAAAAATGTAAATTACTTTTCTAATTCCACTTAAAACAACAGTTTTAAAAATGAAGTTATTAAGTACGTATGATTAATATTAATTTATTCTACAATTTGTATTACTCATACGTTACAGGCGTATTAAAATATTAAACTACTTTAGTTGAAAACTCAAACACTAGACTTCAAAAATTCTAAAAAAGCACCTTTTGAATTAAGGACATCTGCAACGACGGATTTCCTATAATTGAAATACTTGAAATGGTTTACAATATTTTTTCTTTGGCAATAATAAAAAAAGAATGTTATTGGAAATAAATATAAATACCATCAATTTTCCTTTAAAAGATAACCATTATGGTTTTTTTCTTTCTTATTTATATGCATAACAAAAAAGATGGACCAACCATATTTGTATTCTGACATCTATAAAACGTTTATAAAGATGTTGTAATTAGACATTCTTGACTAGTGATTTTAACCTTATTACATGTATGGCATACAATATTGTATTGCTTTTCATAGTTATGGTTTTTGCTCAAAACTAAAGAATGCATTTATTGATTTTTTTTGTTTGCTATATAGAACTAAAAAAAATTTATATTAAATTAAAATTTATAAAGCTGGAAAAAAACGAACAATTTTTTTCATAACAAACAGTAAACAAAGGAAACATAAGATGAGAATTTAAACCTAGCCGGGCTAGTAAGTATAAAACAAAACTAAACAACCTGACCAAGTGTAAGCTTAAGCATGTCTTGGCTAATAAAGTCAAACATAAGTTAAGGAGAAGATGTAGGAAAAACTACAACAACAACAACAAAAACGTGGTTTACAACAATAACCATATAACTTTACCTATATTTATAACTCTAAACATGTACTTTAGATGACGATGGTGCATATAAGTTGGATGGGAGAGTGCATTGTGTATACTTATGTATGGATGATTCTTCTCTGCTGCCTACATATAAACACAATTTAAGTCACTAATTGAACGCTTTACTTGACACATCAAATAAATCACACAATTTCTTGTAGTAACAAAAAAAAAAAACAACAAAAGGAACTGCACCAAAAGAAAAAAAACTTTGCCACAAAAGAGCACAAAAAAATTTATAACGAAAAGGAATAATACAAGGTTATTTTTCTGTTAAAGCACTTACTGTTTAAATATTGGCAAACATCATCAGCACTCAATATGCCAGTGTAAGAAGCTAAAAACTATCCCAAAACAATACTACCAAGCTAGCACTACTAGTCATATAGTCAGCCAGTCAACCACCAGCTATCCAAAAAAAAAAAAGTTATTCAGCTTAAAGAATAGCTTACAATGGGTTAGAAATTCATTGTCCTTAGTACAGATAAAATACAATACAAATTCACAAAATAAAACAAATTATTTATTCTTAGCTAGGCTGACACATATATTTCGAACTGGCAAAAGATCTTATCAGATCCCGAAGTTTTAGATGACCTAGAGCCTTTTAAATAGGAAGAGATTGAAAAATCTCGCTCTATCTTTTTAGTAATCGAACATGTAAAGGGTGTCCCAAGAAGAACGAAATTTTTAAATTTTAAATAAAACACAGATATTTAAAAAAAAAATTGTCAAACTTTATTATATCGTAAAGTAGACAGAATGAGGTTATGTATGGAACAATATATCGTGCAGATGGCCGCCGCGGCTTTGCTGGCATGCACGCGATTTTTTAATGAAATTTTCAATGACCGTTTTGCATGAATGCTGCAGTATTTCATTAATGCAGCGTCCAATTTCCTCTTTTAAGGCTTAAGTCGTCGTCTTATTCGCGTAAACCATCGACTTCAAAAAACCCCAAAGAAAAAAATCTAATGGTGTTAAATCGCACGATCTAGGCGGCCAATTCTGATCTCCAAAACGCGAAATAACACGACCGGGAAATGACTGATGCAGCAATTGAATTGTTTCTCTGGCTGTATGACATGTGGCGCCGTCTTGTTGGAACCACATGCCCTCCACATTCATTTCTTCAATTCTAGGCAAGAAAAAACTGGTTATCATTTCACGATACCGAACTCCATTGACTGTTTGCGCTTGACCTGCCTCATTTTCATAAAAAAAGGTCCAATGATTCCTCCAGCCCAAAAACCACACCACACAGTGACACGTTGAGGATGCATTTGCTTTTCGTGAATCACTCGAGGATTTTCCTCACCCCAAATGCGACAATTCTGCCTATTGACGAAGCCATCAAGATGAAAATGGGCCTCGTCACTGAAGATGATTTTATCGGCAAAATCAGCATTTTCATGTTGTCTCTCCAATACCCAATTAACGAACTCCCTTCGCTGTCCATGGTCAGCTGGCTTCAGTTCCTGAGTCAATTGAACTTTGTATGCATGAAGATGCAAATCTTTCGTCAAAATTCGCTGCAAAGTGGATTTGGAGACACCAATTTGCTGAGCTCGGTGTCGAATTGAGGTGGATGGAGTTTGAGCGACATCATCACGTACAGCTGCGACATTTTCGGTCGATCGACCTGGTCGATGGCGCGTTGTTGTCTTTACATCACTAACAGACATATATATCCATTAATCTCTTTACAGTTGACTCTTTTGGAGCATTATTGTGACCCCAAATTGATCGCAATTTGCGAACTGTAGCCGAAAGACTTTCACCATTTTGGTAAAACAATTTCACAATCAGAATGCGTTGTTCATTCGTGTAGCGCTCCATTTTTACTAACCTCGTACCTTCTACTAGCAAACAATAACAATTGTTCAAATGTCAAACAATGACACTTTGAATGTTGCCAGATTTAAAAATTGCGTTCTTCTTGGGAACCCTTTAGTTAAGTTGTTTTCCTAACAAGCACTATGACGTTACTAAAATCTAAAGACCAAAAACTGTGAACAGAACTATGAAAATATTAAAATCTGCCATGTATACTATATGATACCCTACACCAAGTATATTTTGGATGATATTTTGGGAAGCAGTCTAAATTCTAGTCAATATTCGTTTTAAGAAAAAAGGCGAAAAATATAAAAATAAATCTTAAGAAAATTAGAGAATAACATATGCACAAAATTTAATAGGGATCGTCTTTGGGCCAACAGAAATCCATATACCAAATTTCATTGAAATACATAAAGATATTTGAGACGTGTAGTTTGCTTAAAATTGACTTATGTAAATACTATAAAGGCGGGTTTATGCGGGGACTAGGTTCAAATATGATCCGATGCATGTTTTTTAATCGCATATAACATTTACCCGTTAAGCTCAATTCAGAGGGAGGTAGGTCTGAATATAGACCGACTTAACCAATTTCAATAGAGTTCGTCTCTTAGCCAATAAAAGCTTTTTTACCAAATATCTTTATATTTGCGACCTGTAGTTTCATTACAAAAGAATTAATGAACAAAGCTGGACAAATGGACATCGATAATCGATGTATTAACCCTGTAGGAAGCCTGGGGTCAAGTGCTTACAAGTCACCACATTTGTAGACTGCAAAGCTGTGCTTGTTTTTGGTTTTTTTATTGTTTTATATTGTTGAAAATACATGTGCATAGCTGCATGCAAAATTAAAGTTTTTAATAAAAATATAAAGAAAAATTAATTTAAAAGGTAAATATACAAATTTCAACAAAATATATAATATTACAAAAAACTTGTAAAAAAAAACAATCAATTTTGTATAAAAATAAAAATAACAAGAAAGAGGCAACAATTTTTGGTGAAAATTGCAACTCTAGAGATTTTGTGGAGCCTGATTAAGATTTTACGGAGCCTGTGGATAATTTTGTGCAGTCTTTTGAAGATTTGTCTACTCCAACAATAAATTTGCACGATTTTTTTTTTTACTTTAATGAAATTTATAAAAAAAATTTTATTAAGAAAATATCTACTATAACAAAAAAAATGCACCTGTTTAATCTTATTTCCTTCCTAGTGTGGAAATCTAGTAAAAAGTTCCAAAAGTGTACATAGACTAGAATAACTTAAATGTACTAGTGAATCTCTGGTTCCAATGTCAACATCTACACTCAGAAAAAAAGTTAGTAGAATAATTTGTAAACGGTTTTCAATCCCACTCTACTATTTTTGTACTGATTTTTAGTAAAAAATTATTATTTAGCAAATCTTTTTGCTATTTGCATTTTACAAATTACAGAATTTTTACAGAATATTAACAAATTTTTGTTGCTAATTTCAGAAATCATTTTACAAATTTTTGAAAACCGATTTGCTAAAATTAGCAAAAAAAATATTACTAATTTAAAAAAAGTGGTTATTGAAGAAAATGTTATTTCTAATTAAAACTTACACCTACAAACTTAAATTTCCTTAAAAAAGGGATTGAAAGTGAAGATACCGACTGATGTCTAAAAAAAAGGACATCCACTTAAAATAGCACTAAAAAGGTTTTTTTAGTTCTAAAAATCCGCCCTTAAAAATCCGCAATTAAAATTTAACCTTAAAAGTAAAACAAAAAAAAAATGACCAAAATATTTTTCAAACAGAAATTACCAAATGAAAACAAAATGATTAATTCGTTTTTTAAAAAATATATTCAAAATTTTTGATGCTCGATAAGAAAAAAAAATCAAAGCCTTTTACTAATATTAATAAAATTTAGTAATTTTTTTTGGTGATTTTAGCAAACAGATTTTAAATTCCACTTTACAAAAAGTCTACTAAAATTTAGTAGCGGCTACTAATTTTTCTACTAATTTCATTGTACTACACGTCAGCAGACATGTGTTGCTAAGATTAGCAAAAACACCGCTGGGCTCAAATTAGCAGAATTTCCCGTAATAACAGCAAAATTTTCAGTTGCCTACAGACTTTTTTTGGTGAGTGTAGTCAATAGTTGTCTAGACTCGCAATGACATGCACATGTTAAATGTCTACAGCAGAAATCGTTGGCTGGGGCATAATTAGTCAGTGGTACTGGTGACAAAGTCAATAGTGAATCAGTACAGTTTTACTATCGACATTTCCTACAGGGAAGTGATTCTGAGTCGATTGACAAACCACAGGGTGGGCCAAAAACATTCACCCGATGTTGGAGCTTTTAATGTTTATTTGGACCTTCCAGAGTCTGTGGCTTGTTCACGTAGACGCATTATTTGAAAGAACCCAAAAAAAAGTCTTCAGTGGTTATATCGGCCAAATTTTCTGGTCATTGAAAATCGCCAAAACGAGACATTAGGTGCCGTCCTCTTAGGACCACTTATCCTCCAGTTCAAATTCATCTATTTGAGGTAATCAAAAATCCTTGCTCATGGTTCTGTACTGCTTATAAGTGGATGTTATGGCTCTTCTTTTTTCAAACCAAAGAAAAAGAAAAGAAAATTATAATGTAAATGCAAATTAAATGGAAATTTTATTGCTCTCTTCACGTTGTTGCTCAGAACTTTTAAATCCTTAAACCGATATTGCTTATTTTCGATACCAATCTCAAAAAAATGAAAAATATTTTTAATCAATTTAAGCAAGCTATACGTGGTATTGGTGACGTAATTACCGTTTCATCTTTCATTTCTAAAGGATCTAGAATGTGTAAACTTAGTAGGGTCTTATATAAAATACTTCACACAGTAAGGACGGAAGGGTATTAACGTTTCTTATGATTTTGCTACCAAAGCAAATACAAACTATAAACTCTGGCCTATTATGTCAGCCATCCCATTCAGACATACTGCCAAGTAACATGCTGTGTGTATGTCAATTTTTATGTGAGCACTGGAGATGCCTTCTTCTACTTCATCGTCTCCACAAAAACAAAAAACGCTCTTTGAAAATCATGACATTATTGTAAAGAATGATGCTGTTTTCTAAAAGCTGATGATGTTAACAATGAATGCAAGGTGCATCTTTAAAATGCAGCCAGCTCCTTTTTTTTTTTTGTCAGTGCAGTATTTCGTTCGACTTACAGTTTATGCCAATAATATCCCATAAAATATCGGAAATTCACAATAGTCTAAGACATTCAATATGTTTTTTTCTGCAGCAGCAGGAAAACCAAAATAAAAAAATTTATATTAAAAGCGAAAAAAAAACTCCATACAAAACGCATTCTCATTGAATTCATACATATACTACGTATTTAGACCTGGCTTGGCTGCCACTATTTATGAGCATATGACGCAAAGCCAAAGTCAGTAGTTGTGTTTAGTCAATACAATGGAGAGAATCTTCAAAAAATATGATGATGGTTGTTAGGAGCTACAAAATACTAAACAAAAAACTGTATATAATACTGAAAAAGTGTTTGAATTTACTAAAAATGGTTTTATTACTTAACAATTTCTATAAAACTTAAGTAGACAATGTGATTTAAAAACTCATGAATTTTGCTATTTGGTCTTACAAATGACAAGTGGATTAATAAGCGATGGGAGAAAAAAAAAAACTAATAAGAAATAGAGGTTAAAATACATATTAGGTGTTATCAGGTGTTAAAGAATGATATGAAATGGAAGAAATTTTTTTAAATATTTAATTAATTAAAATATGTAAAAGGAAACAAATGCAATTCAGAGTAAAAAGCAAGTTACTACAACTCTAATACTCTCAGAAGAATACTTTTCCAAGTAAGAATTTTAATTTCACATAATTCGGAAATATGATAGAGGATCAGAGTAGTCGACAATTTTTTAAAAGAACTGTAAAAATAAAGTTCTATAGAAAAAAAAAACGTTGATACCACTAGTTCCACGAATCAAAGGCATAATTTTTATATATTTCCACGGGAAGGGACAAAAAGGGATGAAAACCTGATATGTAATGTATTTCCTGGAGAATGGGGCAATTCACTTAGAACGTACGTTTTGAAAATTTCGCCACGATTGCTTAAAGGTGAAAATGGTCTATTGATTAATATATTAAAAAGGTACTTTTGTTGATAAAATTTTTTTTTTTTTTTTATTTTAGAACTAATACTACAACTAGTCCCTTAGGACTAACTAGCAGTTTTCTTTTCTCATTAAATATTTATAAAGTTGATATTAATTTACAGGTTTATGAAGTTTGTTTCTTATTACAAAACTATTCCTGGTTAAAACGTCTAATCAAATCATGGGGTTTAAAACGGTTTAATTTTCTGATTAAGCCTGATGTGTTTAGAAGAATTGGGATTTCCTCATTTGTGTGGTTTAACAGCCTAAGCTTATGTGATTCCGCATGCATTCGAATTTCATCGGTCACTAAAGGTATCTTGAGGTCGCGATGGATGTCAGAATTTCTGATATACCAAGGAGCTTTTACAATATTCCTCAGCACTTTATTTTGAAAACGTTGTATAATTTTGATTACATCGTTTTTAGCACAACCCCATATCTGAATTCCATAGGTCCAGATTGGTTTTAAGATCTGTTTGTAGATCATTAGTTTGTTGTGGATGGATAGTGTGGATCTTCTAGCTAGAAGCCAGCTCATTTTGCTATATTTTATATCTAATTGGTCTCTTTTCTTTTTAACGTGCTCCTTCCAACGAAGTTTGGCATCTAGGTTCATACCCAGATATTTAGCTGAGTTTGAGAATGGAACTGGTTGTGGATCAATAAAAACTGGAACATAATAAAACGCTGAGTTATTATTTGCCTTTTTGTACGAAAAGTTAACGTGAACTGATTTGCTGCTATTTAGTTTTAGGCGCCACTTTTGAGTCCATTGCTGAATTTCATCCAAAGAAGACTGAAGTTTATTTGAAGCTAATTGAATGTTTGCTGCTGTTGATAAAACTACGGTATCGTCTGCGAAGGTTCTCACAACACAGTTTTCGTTTATTGGTAAATCATACGTATATAAAAGGTATAAAATTGGACCTAATACGCTCCCCTGTGGTACACCTGCCTTTATTGGGCATAGTTTCAAATAATCGCTTTCTTGTCGAACTCTAAAATATCTATTTTCAAGATAAGACTTTATAATATTACAATAATGTGCTGGTAATAGTGTGTTGAGTTTGTTTTCTAAACCAGCATGCCATACGCCATCAAATGCCTTTGACACATCGAGGAATACTGCAGAGCATACCTCTTTTTTCTCAAAAGCTATTTCTATTGAGTGTGTAATTCTGTGTATTTGCTCAATAGTAGAATGTTTTTCTCTAAATCCAAACTGGTGATCAGGTATTGTATTATTTAAGTAAATGAATGATTTTAACCTTTTTGATAAGAGTTTTTCAAACAACTTTCCAATTATTGGTAATAAAGAAATCGGCCTGTAAGAGCTGACTTCATCTGTCCTTTTGCCTTGTTTTGGTATCATTATGATTTCTGCTACTTTCCATATACTTGGTATGTAGCTAAATTTAATTGCTGTATTATATATTGAAGCCAGTTTAACAAATCCTCTATGAGGCAAGTGTTTTATTAGATCTCCTGTAATCATGTCATAGCCGGGAGACTTTTTATCTTTTAAATACCTTGATTCTTTCTTAATTGCAGTGACGGTAACGTTTGGTATGAGTTGTAAATCACGGTTTGTTGTAGTTTCTAGATTAGTTGTGCTAGATTGATCATTAGTGAAGACTTCACTTAGGTATTCTGCAAAAATATATGCTTTTTGTAGGTCTGTTTTAGCCCATACGCCATTTTTTTTATGGCTGAGTTTTGTTGAATTGGTCTTTTTATCTGCTTTGTAGCTTTTTAAAGGGAAAAATCAGTCTTATTATCATAAGTTAAATCCGACAGGTATTTATGAATATTTTCATTTTTGAATCGTTTTATTTCTTTTCGTAACTTATTGGTAGCATTATTTAACAATCGTTTATCAGTTTCGTATCTGGATTGTTGCCATTTCTTTTTAAGTCTGCGTTTTGAAGATATAAGTTCCATTATCTCCTGGGGGTATGAAATATGTTTTTTATATTTGTTCAATAAAGGTGTGCAACTCCATGCACTTTGTTGAATTAATGAAGCTAAATTGTTAGCCTCATTGTTGATAAAATGAATGAGATAAAAATGGGTTTGAAAATTTAAAAAGTCTCACCCATGACGTCCTCCGCAATCCGCCAACGAGTAGAGTTAAAAGACTAAACACGGGGAATCAAATGTAACGGGAAACGAGAGGATTAGAAATACTAAATACGGGAGATTGAATTGCAGCATAATTTATCGATTTTTAAATATTTTTACGGGTGGTTTAAAAAGCCTCTGCCTTAATGTCCTATCTAAAACCCTTGGGGCAACAAGTCAGAAATTGAAAATTTTTATATATTCCTTGTGTATGGCCTAATTCACTGCTAAGATACCTTTTGGAATATACGCCAGAAGCGTAATAATATGGCGGGGTTCAAAAAGAGAGAAAAAGTATTCCTTAACAGCCTGCCCAAGCCTCTCTGGCAACGTGTCAAACCGCTTTGACTAGAAACTCCAAATTTTAAATATGTGCTCCCTGTATTATTGGGTTAAACACCGCCCAAACCATTTTGGCTAAAATTCTGAAATTTGAAATGTGTGGGTTCCCTGAAGTATGGGCTAAGTCACTAAAAAGTTACCTTTAGAATTTCCTGTAAAACGTGGGAAAATGTGGTTTGAATTGGAAAAAGTGCGTCCCTTAACATACATCCAAAGATATTCAAATTTATAAGCTGATATTCGATTTCAGATACCCTCTATGACGGGGGTTCTGATATTTTTTAATCGGTGGAGCGAATAGGAGAATATTATACATATTAATGTAATGTCGAAAGTCCTATCAGAAATTTTAATTATACACTCAGAATATTATGTAGTTAACTGTTTGTATTTAATAAAAAAGTTTTCCGTTCCATTTTAAAATAAAGGAAGATACATTTATTTTTTAAAGAAACATCTATATTAACTTTTTTATACATTTATTCGAAATAATTTACTATCATTTACCGATTTTTTTCAGTTTCATTTATTTTTTCATTTGTTTAAAATTTAATAAAAATTTACCCACAAAACGGAAACTTGTGGTTTATTTGTGTCCGTAACAGTTATTACAAATTTAAATTTTGTTTGCTGTCTGTTTCAAAAAAAAAATATTCAAAAAATTTCAATTTGTTTTTTTTATTTAAATTGGTTGTATACAAAATTGTTCAATACAATTTACAAGAACTTCATAAACACACATACATATACAAATACATTCACACAAAAAGTGTTTATAGCTTCATATGCATACATACATTTTGTATTGTACGAGTATATTAAAAAAAAAAAAAAAAAATACAAAAACGGAAATAATTTCAAATAAATGAAAAAACATTTATTTTTTAAGGATTGGTGGGTAAAATTTTGACATTTATTTTAACTGATTATATTAGTTGTTTCTTACGGATGTGTCAGTTGATTAATCAACATTTAAAAATAAATAACAAATGGCATTTAATTTAAATGAAAATTAAGTAAACCGATTTTTAAATGAAATATCATTTCTTTTAAATGATATTTTCAGTTATTTTAACTTACAAACTTTTTTAAGTGTTGGAGTTTCCTAAAAGTGTATCCTTTTTAAATCCCTACTCCAGCATAGACATCTACTGAGACGGAATTTTTGAACATTTTTGCGGGTAGAAGCAAAAAGAGGAAATATCCCCCTAAACTAGTCTTCCTATATAATATACATAACATTTTGTCACATTGTTCAACAATTTTTTTATCCCTTTTTTGAGTAACCCAACGGACATTCTGAAAGAGAAAATTCTTCTTTAAAGATATTTTTCTTAGCCTTAAATTAACACTACTTACTCTTCTTGTTTACACCCACTCATTTCATATACATACATATATATTTACATATCAATACACCACAATATTAATTTTTAGAGTTGTATTGTCTGTGATTTTTATAAATCTAACTGAATATTGAACATACAAACCCTGCAGGAAATGTCGATGGTGAAACTGTACTGATTCACTATTGACTTTGTCACCAGTACTACTGACTAATTATGCCCCAGCCAACGCTTTCTGCTGTAGACATTTAACATGTGCGTGTCATTGCGAATCTACACAACTATTGACTAGGTGTTGACATTGGAACCAGAGATTCACTAGTACATTTTAGTAATTCCAGTCTACACTTTTGGAACTTTTTACTTGATTCCCACACTAGAAAGGAAATAAGATTAAACATGTGCATTTATTTTGTTAAATTAGATATTTTATTAATAAAATTTTTTTTATAAATTTCAATAAAGTAAAAAAAAAATTCGTGCAAATTTAATTTTGGAGTAGACAAATCTTCAAAAGACTGCACAAAATCATCCACAGGCTCCGTAAAATCTTAATCAGGCTCCACAAAATCTCTAGAGTTGCAATTTTCACTAAAAATTGTTGCCTCTTTCTTGTTATTTTTATGTTTATACAAAATTGATTGTTTTTTTCAAAAGTTTTTTGTAATTTCTTTTGCTCATTATATATTTTGTTCAAATTTGTATATTTACCTTTTAAATTCATTTTTCTCTATATTTTTATTAATAACTTTTATTTTGCATGCAGCTATGCACATGTATTTTCAACAAAATAAAACAATAAACAAATCAAGAACAAGCACAGCTTTGCAGCTGCAAAAAAGGAATGTAAAAAGTATAGACGCTTTGTGGACATGTCACCAAAAAGTCACCCAAAATAGTCGACAAAAGTGGTGACTTGTAGACACTTGACCCCAGGCTTCCTACAGGGAAGTAATAATTACACATACATACATTCAATATAATCACATCACTTAGTGTGTGCAATATATCACTTATATAATGGCAAATGATTTTAAAAACTCTAATACATACAATATTTATGACTAGTTGAACAATTTTAATATCATATAATACTTTACTCCACAAACCGCCACCAAAAAAGAAAACTCCGTGAAGAAAAAGAAAAAACTTTAACAAATAGTCATATAGTCATAAAAGGATAATGGCATCAGCGATGTCGAAATGTAAGAAGAGGAAGAAAGCTAAAACGTAAAATCCAAATCTTTGGCAAATCTTGCCAGCATATACTAAACAACATTCGTACTATTAAGGCAAACTTATAGTCGTTTTACTCTTTTGGCTGAAAACGTTCCGCGTAATGAGCAAATTTATGGGCAATTGATAATTTAGTGGCATTCGGAAAAATCAATTATTTTTATTTTTTTCTTTCGATTCGTATTATTTTTCTTTTTTTTATTGCTGCTTCTCCAGTTCATTTTGCACCAGCTCAAATTTTTTTTTTATTATTTCCAATAAAACCTGTGCATAAGTAGGGAGGATTCTATTTTATTTTCAACACTCTGATTTGGATGAAATTTGAACATGTGATAGAAAAACAAAATCTCAATAGTAAAAATTAATTTTCAGTCACTGAACGGCAAAAAATCAATTTTCAATTAGTGAGTGCCAAAAAAAAATTGATTTTAAATCACTGAATTTCCGAACAAAAATATATATATTTTCTTTAAGCCACTGAGCGGTTAAGTGAAATTTACCGTTCGCATTGAACGTTTGACAAAATAAACGAATTCTTTTGCCATTCGATTTATAAAAAATAATAGCGTTCCTTGTGATTTTATTATTTTTAAAACAATTCGAACGGGCCCAAATGCGAATTAAATTATTTTTGATTTAATTCCTTTTAATTCAGAATTCAAAAATTAAATTAATGAATTAAATCTTAGAAGCTCTCATAACAATAACTTTTTTTATTTGCCAAAGACTGACAACGGACATTATCCTAATTTAAGCTTTTGGGATTTATACTGAAAAAATTGGAAATTAAACCCAAACAAAAATGAACATATAAACTAAAACATGGGATCAAATCCTACATTACACTCGCGTTTTCGGTATTAAGTTCACTGATAAATATAAAAATTTATTATGTAGCCAAAAATTACTTAAGATCAGAAAACCTTCTTTTGAGTTAAAACTAAAGTTTAAAATTTGTCCAGAAATACCTATCCGATCAGGATAAAATTTACATTATAGAAAGAGCTATAAATATATTTTCAGAAAGGATTATAACTATAATTTTTGAAATATAAAAAAAAAATTTAATCAGCCAGTAAAAATGTCTGAAGGTTTTCGTGAATGACAAATATATTTATTTTGCTGCCAACTTAAAAAATTTAAAAAAAAACGTTATGTATTTTGAAAGCAAAAATCGTTAAATCCTCATTTAGTTATTATTTTTTTTTTTTGTACCAAAATCGTCCAAATTATAAATCGTCAATACTGGCAGCACTACTCTAGTTTTAAATATGCTATGCTTGTGCGGCAAGGAACCGCCGTCACTAAAAACTGATAGCACCCATGTTAAAAATATTGAGAATAACGTCAATAATTCTAAGAGTTAACCATTAACGTGAAATAATATCAAATTTATATGAGATCTTCGAACATAGTAATTTAACGCAGAAACACAGCTTGAAGCGAAATTTGTCTCCCGAAACTCATGACAACACTCTTGAAATCAAAAAAATTATATAAGTTCTTTATAATAATGTTGATTGCTCAACATTTTTTTTATTTTTTGCACAAAAAAGTAGGTATCAAACGTTTCAAAATTTTAAGCATATTATGGGGAAAATATTTAGAACTTTCTAAAACTGCTTTTTTTTGTAACATCTGCAAAAAATTGAAAAATGAACATTTAAAAAAATTATTTTCCTTATAATCAGTTCATCGATATACGTAGATAGAATATAGGCAAATAAAGGAATATATAAAAAAAAATCTTTTTTAAACAATAATGTACCTTTATGCACCAAATTTGCGTTTTGAAAATATTGCCTTAATATGTTAAAGATTTTTAAACTTTTTAGTCCAACTTGCTTAAAAAATTTGCAAAAACATCCAATTGGTCCAACTTCAAGCACTGTCCAGCAAAAACATGGTATAAACTACATACTAGCCTATTTACGCGCTTAATTACTTTTGTTCGCGATGTCCCAAAAGTAAATTGGTTATATATTCACCTTATTATGGGTTATTGTGTTTTAATATTTCTCTCAGCGGTGCCAACTTTTTAAAAGCAAAAAGCGTCGGCCGAACAGTTAAAAAGGGCTAAATTCAAAAATTTACAAGTTTTTGCGTTTTTCAGATTATTTTATTTTATTTAAAAATTGTACTTTTACGGCCGAGTTTTTGGTCTTCATTGTAATAAAACAACACAAAAGAAATTTGAAGAGCAGTTTTCCAGTTACAAACTGCCATAAACTGTGTTTTAAGATAATCTATGTACATTCCAAAAACTCGGCCTTAAGGTTAAAATACATATTAAAAAAAAAAAATATTATTGAAAATTCTAAATTAAATTACACTTAAAAAAGTTTGTAAGTCAAAATAACTGAAAATATCATTTAAAAGAAATGATATTTCATTTAAAAACCGGTCTACTTAATTTTCATTTAAATTAAATGCCACTTGTTATTTATTTTTAAATGTTGATTAATCAACTGACACATCCGTAAGAAACAACTGATATAATCAGTTAAAATAAATTTCAAAATTTTACTTACCAATCCTTAAAAAATAAATGTTTTTTCATTTATTTGAAATTATTTCCGTTTTAGTATTTTTTGTTTTTTTTTTTAGTATACTCGTACAATACAAAATGTATGTATGCATATGAAGCTATAAACACTTTTTGTGTGAATGCATTTGTGTATGTATGTATGTTTATGAAGTTCTTATAATTTGTATTGAAAAATTTTGTATATATACAACCAATTTAAATAAAAAACAAATTGAAATTTTTTGAATATTTTTTTTTTTTTTTGAAACAGACAGCAAACAAAACTTAAATTTGTAATAACTGTTACGGACACAAATAAACCACAAGTTTCCGTTTTCTGGGTAATATTTTATTAAATTTCAAACAAATGAAAAAAATAATTGAAACTGAAAAAAATGGTAAATGATAGTAAATTATTTCGAATAAATGTATAAAAAAGTTAATATAGATATATAATGTATATTCCTTTATTTTTAAATGGAACGGAAAACTTTTTTATTAAACTACAAACAGTTAAATACATAATATTCTGAGTGTACAAATGTAGAATTAAAAAAAAATCGCTAAAAAGTTAATTTTCCAACAAAATCGAATTTTCTTCTTCATCTTCGGGACATTAAATTGTGTTTATATATTACTTGGACTTTTCGAAAGTTTGGTTTTAATTCATTTTTGCAATCAAGTTAGGCGTTTTTTACACAAACGATACAATTTTTTGTACAACCTCAATGTCTCGTCGGATAAGTTCCCCAAGCTTTTCTATAATTTTTGGTTGTAACGATTCATTTTTAATAAAACATAAATTTAATGGGGATTTCCGTAAAAATAGTTTTTTACAAGTTGCTGTGAAAAAAATGTATTAGTTACACTAGATATTTATGAAAAAAATTCAAACGCTTGGCAATAACATTATGTAAAGTACCAATAAAAATTTTCCAGATTGTGGACAAAACTGACAGGGCTAAAAAAGATAACAAAAAAAGAGCTATTTTCCCTTAAAAAACAAAAGCGCTAAGTGAAAAAAATACGCGTTGAAAGCAATCAAAAAGGGCTAAATATAGCCCGAAAAGGGCTATCTTGTCATCGTTGCTTTCTCTCTCTATTCCCCATGAACTTTTGCTTTTAAATGTTCTTGTTTTTCTTTTCTACCAATAGTTCCAAGGCGAATTTACTATTAAAGGTTTTATTATAAAGTGAATTCGCCAGCAAAAAATAAACCAAAGCCAAACAGCGCTGTCGTCAGCAATGACAATATAAAAATTACTGTTGGAGTCGTTTTAGTTTTCTGCCGACTGCGCTGTTTGTTATACTTCTTGTTATACTTTTAGTACATGTTTTTTGTGTACGCAAACAAAAAGTATATAATTTTCTATAGAGTATGTTTCTCTCTCACGAACTTTTTAGTACTCTCTTAGACACGAACATAGTTTGGCGGCAACAAAGGTGAGTTTTGGTCGGCAACTTTTAGTAGTGTTTAGCGGTGCTGCCATATAACCAATTTTAACTATTTTTTTGCCGGTTTTTGGGATGCTAGAGATTTTTCAGATTATTTCATAAAAAAAATGTTTTTTTATTTTATTCATGTATTTTTTCAGATTTTTCATATAAAAATATAATATTTGTTCAATATACTATTTATTTTTAATAAAATTAGACATTTCTAATAAAGTAAAAAAATACAACAAAAATTTGCAATTGTGGTATAAAATAGTTACGAATTCAAACATAACATTGTGACATGAAAAGTATTAAGTGTGTACACACACATTGACCAACTATGTCTATTCATATCCATTATTTTCCATTTCTATGGAAAAAATATATAATAAAGAGAATAAATATGCTATTAATTGTTGCAACATATAACTAAAAAGCTATAAAAAAAATGCAATAATTTGAAAAAAATTGTTTTCATGAAAAAACTGGTAAACAGTTAAGAATCCCAAAAACTGGGATAAAAAATTACACTGTTTATGTGGCAGCACTGCATACACCAAATTTAATGTTTTTCAACACTTTAGCAACTTTGAAAATGTTGCCCTCTCATTTAAAAATGTTGCCGCTGAACTCTGTACCATGTTGAATATCTGGTAGAGCGGGAAAAATACTCTATAGAAAATTATATACTTTTTGACGCAAATGCAAATGTGGTGTTGGTAGAAGAACAATTAAAATCAAAAAATCCAAACTTGAATTGCCTTAAAATGTTACATAGTTTAAAAAAGGGGCCGAAAGTGAAGATAGTTTTCATAACCGACTCATGTCCAAAAATAGGACATCCACTTAGAATAGCACTTAAAAGTTTTATTTAGTTCTAAAAATCAGTCCAAAAAACAATTAAATTGAGTAAAATATTTTTTAACTCTTTGACTGTCCAATGTATCACATATGATGCATAGGCGTCATGATTGATACGCTTGTGCATCATATGTGATACACAATTTGTCTTATTTCCTTTAACTCCTTTATGGACGTGGACGTACGGTATAAAAAAAAATTTTTGTTTGGGGACAGTCAAAGGGTTAAAACAGAAATAACCTAATTGTAACCAACTGATAAATTCGTTTATGTTTTTTTACAATTTTGATTTTTGATCTTTAATTTTTTTTTTTTTAATTTTGTCTAAAATATTTTTTGAAAAAAATAAATAAAATAAAAAAATTTTGAGGCTCGATAAAAAAAATTAATTTGAAATTTTGTACTAATATTAATAATATTTATTAAATATTTTGCTGATTTTAGCAAACAGATTTTAAAATCCACTTTGCAAAAAGTTTACTTAAATTTAGTAGCGGCAGCAAATTTTTTCTACAAATTTCATTGTACTACACGTCAGCAGACATGTGTTGCTAAGATCAGCAAAAAATACCGCTGGGCTCAAATTAGCTAAATTTACCGTAATAACAGCATAGTTCTAAGAAAAAAAATGGCTAAAGTATTTCAATCCTGAGAAAATAATAAATGCCACCCTTTTGGGTATGACTTTTAATCAGTTTTTCTTTATGTGATGTTTGAATTGTGGAGACGAGTGTTTGTAGTTCGGTTTTTTATTCTACTGGTGTAATATATTTATATGCAACAATTTTATATTATTCCTGTTGTTGTTGTTGCTATTAGTGCTTGTGGCATGAAGGTTATGAATCTTTATGTTTGAAGAAGAAAATATATGTGTGTGGAAATGTGTGCGATTATGCTTTATTTAAAATGAAGAATTGTTATTGAAACCAATGTGGCACAAATTGTGCAAAATTTTTGGCATTTTTTCGTAACTTTAATATTGTTGCCTTTGCCGTTTCCTTCGCATTTCGAACATCGAATTGTCTGGAATATGTTAGCTAAGTTTTGGATAATTTGTAGCATATGTTTGTTGGTTGGTGGTTTGTGCTGTTCTTCTTTGCCTTATTTTTTTTTTGTAGCTCGTCGGGCTTAAATTGTCATGAATTATAGTTATGGTGGCATCATTAGCTTTTTTTTCCACCAATGACCATTAAATAATGTATTTAATTTTTTGAACGTGGCAGATGAATTTATAAATTAAATAAATATATATATATTTTTTTTTGTAAATAATATGATAAAAATATGTTTAAAAATTCTTTATGGTGGACATGTGGTTTTATGAAATTTTGTAAAGTAGGCAGGCGGCACAATCATTTGTTCAATAATATGCAGCATAAATATTTGTCAATATGTATTGTTAATGGATTTTCGGGAGCTGTAAATCATTTTTAATACGGTTCTCCACATCATAATAAAATCAGAGCTCAATGCGAATCGTTTTTATTTTCATTTATTCAATTTAACGAATTATAATTAATTTTTAATAATAATAATAAAAGTAATTATTTTTATGATTATTAAAATAATAATTTAAATTGAATTTTGTTTAGCTGAATAATGAATTTTCGTGGCATCATTACAGTTTCTAGTAGTTAATAATATTTTTAGTTTAAACAAAATAGTAAAAGTTTCGATGTTAATACATTTACAAACTAAGGTAATTTTTAAAAGCAGAATCAGAATAAGCTTAAATTAAAAATAAAATATATTTAAAATTTAGCTAAATAGTTAAATGGAATTATTTATGCATTTTAATGCAAAATCCATACATAATCTCAGAATTTCGCAGAGATTTATGTACTGCTAAATAGTCCTTTAAATTACTTTTCATTTGAGTATACTATTGAGTGAAAACAAAATTTTGGATTTTTTGCAAAAAATTATGATGTACATGTACAGTGCCTTTTTTGACAAAAAATTAAAAAATTACTAAGAGCATCCAATAAAACCACTTTTTACTGCGAAATTCTGAAATATTAATGATAATGGATGATCGATTATGGAAATTTTAATGCATTTCAATGCAAAATCCATACTAAATCTCAAGATTTCCCAGAGATAATAATGTGTAATATTGAGTGAAAAAATTTTTTTCGATTTTTTGCAAAAAAGGATGATGTATTTTTTTGCCAAAAAATGGAAAGTTTATGTTTCACTCAATATTATACTCAAACGAAAGGTAGTACTAAGGGCATCAAATAAAACTACTTTTCGCTGCGGTATTCCTCTTAGTTCCTGAGAAAATGATGATTATGGAGGATCGATTATAGAAATTTTAATGCATTTCAATGCAAAATTCATACTAAATCTCAAAATTTCTCAGAGATTTATGTACTACTAAATAGCTCTTTAAATTCCCTTTCATTTGAGTATAATAATGTATAATATTGAGTGAAAAAATTTTTTTCGATTTTTTGCCAAAAAATGGAAAATTTTTGTTTTACTCGATATTATACTCTAACGAAAGGTAATACTAAGGGCATCAAATAAAACTACTTTTCGCTGCGGTATTCCTCTTAGTTCCTGAGAAAATTATGATAATGGAGGATCGATTATGGAAATTTTAATGCATTTCAATGCAAAATCCATACTAAATCTCAAGATTTCCCAGAGATTTATATACTGCTAAATAGCTCTTTAAATTCCCTTTCATTTGAGTATAATAATGTATAATATTGAGTGAAAAAAAATTTTTCGATTTTTTGCAAAAAAGGATGATGTATGCACTGTCTTTTTTGCCAAAAAATGGAAAGTTTTTGTTTCACTCAATATTATACTCAAACGAAAGGTAGTACTAAGGGCATCAAATAAAACTACTTTTCGCTGCGAAATTCCACTTAGTTCCTGAGAAAATGATGATTATGGAGGATCGATTATAGATATTTTAATGCATTTCAATGCAAAATCCATACTAAATCTCAAGATTTCCCAGAGATTTATATACTGCTAAATAGCTCTTTAAATTCCCTTTGATTTGAGTATAAAAATGTATAATATTGAGTGAAAAATT
>CATIYI010000006.1:0-23733 GCA_949748255.1 Eustalomyia histrio
TCAGAGTATATTCAGAGAATCTTGTAGGCAATTTGCAGTACCTTGAAGGACATACACAAGACATGGAAGGATATTCGCTAAACCTCGAAGCATATTCGCAGGACCTCAAGAGATATTCTTAGGGCTTCGAAAGATATGTTTGGGACCTCGAAAGATATTCGCAAGACCTCAAAGGATATCTGCAAGACTTTAGAGGATATTCGCAGAACTTCAAGGGATCAGAAATCCAAGGACATCAGAAATCCAAGGATATTCCCAGAACCGCAAAGGATATTTGTCGGATTTCGAAGGGTACTCACGGGACCTCGAAGGATATTAACAAGGCTTTAAATTATGTTTACAGGACATTGAATTATTTTCGCATATAGGATATTCTTTTTTTATTTTACAGGGCATCAATCGATATTTGCAGAACACCAAAGGATATTCGCAAGACTCGACTCATATGACCAATGCACGGCATTCATTCCTTTCAAGGTAAGCCCTCTAGGGTTACAAAGAGATATAACTGAAAACTTACCTTGTGGTCATGTTTACGGCTGCTGAAATTTTGGCCCAGATTTTTGTAATGTAGCGCTTTATACAGACATTCAGCTGATTGTGTTGGTAGTAGTTGAAACCAGTGAAAAACACAAAGCTTATGCATTGAAATGTATACGAGCATGGAAAATAAGACTCAGTTTATACAGTAATAAATATGCAACATGAGGCCAATTTTTAGTCCTGTGATACAACACATAATGTTGAAGAAAAAAATGTTATATATGCCAAAACGTGCCTTAACAGTAATTCAGAGCACTGGAGGCGTGACATTAAATTCTATGGAAAATCAGAAATATGACGAATCCACCATTTTGCTCATCTAAGTTAAAAAGCTTTAAAAACAAATTTTTTTAAAGAAAAAAACAATATTAATTTGATGAAAACATTAAATATAATATTTTCTTACTTGTCGTCCTATTATTCGCAATTATTAATTCTTAGCTTCCGGCGATTATTGAAAAATCATTATTATCTTTTTATAAAAAGGCTATTTTTTAAACAATTCAACAGTTTTGATAAAATTTTGCAAGACATGTTAAGAATTCGTAATATACTGTAAAAAAAATCCAACAGCAAAGTATATGCACAATAGTTATAAAGTTAGAAAAATTGACATTTTGTTCCTCAAGCTACAAAAACATAAACATTCTAACGAAAACGCATAAAAAAGAAGACAAAACCCCATCATATGCAGATATTGTAAATGAAAACTAAATCAAAAAAAAAAAAAAAAAAAAGAAGCAGGAAAGAAGAAGGAAACAAAATAATCTTTAACCAAAGGCAAAAAGGCGTTGAAAGAAGGCCACGGTAAAATGAAAATGACAACAACAAAAATAAAACATATACACATATATATTGAAATACGAAAAATGCTCAAAAATTATAAACACGTTTTCGATTATAATAAAACAGAAAATCCAAAATGAATACAACAATATGCACGAAAAGTTTACAGAGATTTATATGCAAGTTTAAAAGAATGTCTAAATTATTATAAGGTACCAAAACTGTTAATATTTTAAAGAGCAATATAAAATTGTGTACAAATGCATTTTTGTGTAAATTTCAGAGTATTTTTTGCACACAAACTATTATAAATAAAACACGTTCGACCTTTTAAGACAAGCAGCAATTTTTGGTTTATGCATGCATCAAGCAAGCATAAAAAGAAAAATAAATTGTATAAAAAAAGAGTAAATTTATTTTAACAACCATTAAATATACACCCCGCCCTTATGGCATTGAAATAATGTTATAAAACAGACAGAAATTAACGTTATCTAAGGTTAGTGGAATAGAAAAATCTAAAACAAATTACAAGTATATATTTTAGTTACATTTGCCACCATCCATACTATCCTCTTTTCAACTCCATTTTACTCTACACTTGACAATGTCATTTACATTAATGCTTTACTTTTCAGTTCTATTTTTTTTTTTTTTTTTTGTTAAAGGTTAAAAATGTAGATATTTTTTTTCTATTCCAAGCTATTCTTCTTCTTTTTTATGTTATACCATGACGGGTTTTCCCTTCTCAAGTGTTAAAATTTTTTGGTGCACATAATCACCGCTTACCACAAAATTTCTTGACGGGGAAAATATAAAATTAAGTATACGCACAGTTGGTCGAATGTTCGGATTATTTTTTAAATGATTTCTAAAAAATTAATAATTATTTTAGTTTTCTTCGATCTTCTTATATTCCTTATTGAGCCAAAGATCCTTTATTTATAAAAAATTTAATTATAAATCTTTATTTATCCCAATATTTCGTCACCACATTGGGTGACTTTTTCAGGGGAAATTGTCTTTTTTTTTTTAATTAAATGAATAATTTAAGCTACATTTTTTGTTCAACTGAGTGAATAGTTTAATTGAATTAGTTCGTGAATGAATGACACAAATCTAGGGAACACAAAAGACGCCAGTTTTTGTATCTCAGTATTTAAAAAACTTGCAGTGTTTAACCCTAAATCTGTAAGATGTATGGGTCAATTTAGTGCAGAAGATAATTCACTTTTTTTTGGTCACTTTTTCAAAAAGGACTAAAAATACCCATTAAAATGTGATGTAAATTGTTAAAAAAATATAATTCTTTATTTAAGGGATGAAAAGAACAATTCTATGACGATACTATTTGTAAAATAAAAGTCATTTATTTACAAGTATTTATTTAGTTCAGTAATATAAAGCCCTAAGAGCAAAAAAATATATATAATATAATTACAACTAAATTATTAATAAAAAATACAATATTGAATAATAAAGAATCAACAATACGAATCTCATTGGTTTCCCAGCTACAATGAATTAAAAAGAATAAAAAGTTACAATAATAAAGTCTAAACATAAAAATTAAAGCTCTATAACTAAAGGGTGGTTAAATTTTAAGGGCCGATGTTGAATGTGAACCACACCTAAACGTCAAGATATTTTCTGCATTTCATTTGACATTTCTCAATTTCAGACTAACTCAATGTAAACCATTGAAAGATACACAATTGAGCAACGCGTTAAGTTATTCAGGCTTATTATGAAAATGGCCGTTCAAATCAAAATGCATTTCGTGCCCTTCGTGATTTTCTTTGGTCAGCATAATCGACCAAATGTGTCCACAATCGGGAGAATTGTGGGCCAATTTCAGTAAACCAGGTCTGTCAAAACACATGTGCATGATCGACCAGTTCGTTCTGCGGAAAACATTGCTGTTGTTCGCGATAGTGTGTCATGAGGTCGCCAAGGATTTACCGTGAATGGTGTTCGCTTTCGCCAGATGATAACGAACTTATTGTGGCCAGGAATTGTACGATTCTTGAAGACTTTATGAAATAGAACCGAGTTACAATATTTAAGAAATTTTTTAAAAGACCGGTCACGTGACGTGTCCAGAGATAAGTCCTTTTCCCGCAGGGTAATTAAATTTTTTTTTCAAACGTATGGGTCGCCGTTTTAATTTTTTCTTGGGAGGGGTCGCCTTTTTAATTTTTTCTTTGGAGTGCTTGAGATTAAGATCCATCTGTAAACGCCGAAATATAACGAAAAATTTAAAAGGGCAATCCCTATTTTCAGCAATTTTTTTCGTTATTACCTTGTAAAAATTCTTTATATTCCAAAGTGCAGGGCGTACTTTTTATTATGTTATAAGTATTTTATCAGAAGTACAGGTTGGTTGAAAAGTTCCTGCGCTCACCAAGAGATGGCACTGCTAGCTCCAATTTTTTTTTTCTAAATTTGGTATAACTGTCCTGAGAACACATGCAAAGTTGCAAGTCATTCTGTCAATTCTTTCTTTGTTTACAAGCCATTTGAAGTTGACGTGTCATTGATTTTTTTTAATATGGAAAAAATTGAATATCATTAGATTCTTTGTTTTAAAGGGTTTAAAAGCAAAGGAAATCTATGAACAATTGGTAGAAGTGTATAAGGAGTCCTCACCTTCAAAACGCACCGTTGAATTTTGGGCTGGTGAATTTAAACGTGGTCGTACCAGCCTTAAAGACGATCCACGCGAAGGACGACCAAAAACTGCAACCACAGCAGAAATCATTGAGCAGGTACATAATATGGTTAATGAAGATCCATGTTTGACTAAGCGTGAAATTGCTAATGCCATAGGCATCTCAAACGAACGAGTACTCCATATTTTACATGAAGAATTACGTATGAAAAAACTGTTTGGAAAGTTAGTGCCGCAAAAACTGGATCGAAAACAAATTTCTCAGCGTAATTTGGAGCGTTTTAAGCCGAATAAAACCGACTTCTTGCGTCGTTTTATAACTATGGATGAGACTTGGATCTACCAACATGATCCTAAATTGAAAGAAGAACGTTTACAGTGGACTGAAGCTGCTTGTTCAGCTCCAAAGCAGGTGAAGTCACAACGATCAGCAAAGAAGGTTATGGCATCAGTTTTTTGGGATGCAAAAGGAATTTTGTTGATTGATTATCTTCAAAAAGTTAATACGAACAACTCTGAATATTATTGCAGCCTTTTGGATCAGCTGGATAAAAAATTTCGTGAGAAAAGACCTGGTTTAAAGAAGAAAAAAATCATTTTTCATCAAGACAATTCACCTGCTCACAAAAGTGTTTTGACGATGGCTAAATTCAAAGAATTAAAGTACGAATTGCTTGAACATCCACCATATTCACCAGATTTGGCTCCCAGTGACTACTATCTCTTCAGAAATCTCAAACAATTCCTTCGTGGAAAGAATTTTTCATCGAATGAAGAGGCAATAGCAGACGTAGACGGTTATTTTGCAGAGCTTCCGGAAAACCATTATAAGGATGGGATAAAATTATTGGAAGATCATTGGAACAAGTGTATTGAGTTTCTAGGAGATTATATTTAATAAAAAAATATATTTCGTAACAAAAACAGTATTCTTTCATTTCGAGCGCAGGAACTTTTCAACCAACCTGTACATTTGCATTATTATTTTACAAATTAACAAGTTAAAATTTTAATTTTTATCAGTCCATAGTAGAATTTTCAGCTGAACATATTCTCTAAACATTTTACCATTAAAAATGTTTGTTTAAGGGTATTATTTTTGTGCTTTTAGCGAATTACTCACGAATATAGCAGGTGTAAAAAAACACAATTTACCATTTCACTAACTAATTTTTACACAGATTAACACTTTGCTTCCCGTTCTTTTCAACATCATTATGAAGTATATTGAATTTTTTTCTAACAATTTTTATACCATAGGTGGAAGGGTATATATAAGTTTGTCATTCCGTTTGTAATTTCTACAATATTGATCTTAGACCCTATAAAGTATATATATTCTGGGTCCTTATGAAGAGCGAAGTTAATTTAACGATGTCCGTCTGTCCGTCTGTTCGTCTGTGTGTTGAAATGGGTTTGCCGAAGAACCCAGACATGATGAGGACTTGATTCTTTTTTATTTCTGTTACATGTGATCCATTTCTGTTTGCTATTAAAAATCAGACAGATCGGTTAATAAATGGCTGAGATATTAGCAAAAAACCAGGACTACCTCTAATTTTTCCAGTAAAATCCCTTTGTTTAATATGTATGTAGAATTTTGAGCATAACAACACATCCATGTGTTAAAATTCTTTTCTTTCATCTCCACCTTTTATACACAAACAACACACATACAAAGATTTGTCATTTAAATAAAAACCAAACAAATCTCTAATTAACGAAGACTTTTATATATGTACCTCTATTGACGATGATTTTGTGTGAGCTTCAATAGCTCAGTTGTCTAGACGCTGTGTCACAAATACTTTTTTTTTTCTCTAAGGCCGCGGGGTTCGAGGTTCAAATCTCGGTCAGGTAAATTCACTTTTTTTTTTATTATTTTCTTAAGACTTTTTTTTTTGCTTATTTTTGTTTTTTTTTTAACATTTAATAATTAATTTATATAAAATTTTATATTAATAATTAAAATTCTTTTCTTTCATCTCCACCTTTTATACACAAACAACACACATATAAAGATTTGTCATTTAAATAAAAACTAAACAAATCTCTAATGAACGAAGACTTTTATATATGTACCTCTATTGACGATAATTTTGTGTGAGCTTCAATAGCTCAGTTGTCTAGACGCTGTGTCACAAATACTTTTTTTTTCTCTAAGGACGCGGGGTTCGAGGTTCAAATCTCGGTCAAGTCAATTCACTTTTTTTTGTACATTTTTTTTTATTATTTTCTTAAGACTTTTTTTTTTGCTTATTTTTGTTTTTTTTTTAACATTTAATAATTAATTTATATAAAATTTTATATTAATAATTAAAATTCTTTTCTTTCATCTCCATCTTTTATACACAAACAACACACATATAAAGATTTGTCATTTAAATAAAAACTAAACAAATCTCTAATGAACGAAGACTTTTATATATGTACCTCTATTGACGATGATTTTGTGTGAGCTTCAATAGCTCAGTTGTCTAGACGTTTTGTCACAAATACTTTTTTTTTCTCTAAGGCCGCGGGGTTCGAGGTTCAAATCTCGGTCAGATCAATTCACTTTTTTTTGTACATTTTTTTTTATTATTTTCTTAAGACTTTTTTTTGCTTATTTTTGGTTTTTTTTTAACATTTAATAATTAATTTATATAAAATTTTATATTAATAATTAAATAATCCATAAATAGGCTAAAAACATCAACATTTTTATAAAAACCCTCTGATACAAACAAAATACAAACGTTTTTATACCTTTCACCACAGGTGGAAGGGTCGCGGGTTCGTTAAGATTTTTTTTTTTGTTTATTTTTTGTTTTTTTTTACATTTAATAATTAATTTAAATAAAATTTTATATTAATAATTAAATAATCCATAAATAGGCTAAAAACATCAAAATTTGTATAAAAACCCTCTGATACAAACAAAATACAAACAGTTTTATTTCTATTTTTTGCTCCGATTTAAAAGAATTTATAAAAAGATTTTTAAACCATTTTATTTCTCACATATTAAGAAAATTTTATACATAATTTACCTTTGAGTGCAACTATTTTAGGTCATAACTTATAATAATTTATAAAAAAAAATATAAACTATTTTCCTTCAAATTTTTAAAATTAAGCTAAAGAAATTACAAATATTTCTAATAAAAAAGCGAAATAAAATCCCAAATGCAAATTTGCCAGCTAAATCAAACTATTTTGTAGAAATAAAACACATGCAGTTCTAGTGATTTCTTTTAACGATTTGTTGAAATTTTTTTCTTTCACCTCTTCACCTTTTATACACAAACAACAAACACTATTCTAGAGCTGAATTATGACCTATAGATACGTCTTATATAGCAAAAGATCGAAAATCTTTAGTATAACATATTTGCTGAAAAACTCGGAAATATCGGTTCAGATACAAAAAAGTTATGCCCAAAACATAAATTTTTTTAAAATACCTATTTTCTGGAACCATAAATCTTCCCGAGTCCAAGTTTTATCTCCAAACTAAATGGTTAATTTCCTCTTAAAGGCGTCCGTATATAAATCTGTCCATTTCATATATGTCCATATATAAACTTCAGTTTTTTCCCAACCATGGTGAAGGGTATATAAGATTCGGCATAGCCGAATTTAGCCGCTCTTACTTGTTCTTTTTAAATAAATTTGTTTAATACATATACATAAAAGGATTGTATATGTTATCAAACTGCCACTTTTCGCCATTTAAAACTAATTTTAATTATAAAAAGATTCTCTTAAGTGAAAAAGTGTATAAGCCAGTGAAAATATATTTTAAATGTCAAATTTCTAGCCAGTGTTTTTTGGATAGATACCAGTGGGAAAATTTTCCCATATTTGACCCAAACAGAAAAAGTTTGGAAAAATTATATCTTTGTGGCCATCTACGCTGGAGGGGAATACACATGTAAAATTTTAAGTTCCGAAATCCAGTAGTTTGGGTAGGTACAAAGAAACACTATGTCTTTCTATATACCTATTTTTGAAACGTTTTTATTGGATATCCCAAAAAGTCCTTATTGCTGAACTAGCCCAAAACCCCAGGAAAACATATTTTATATCTTAGATTTCCAGTAGAAGAGGTTTGGGCAGAACATTAAGAAGGAGACTATTCCTCTATTTTCATTTCCATGTAAAATTTTTCCAACTCACAATTTAGTGGATTTTTACACCAAAATTGCAACCCAAATATTTTAAAATCCTAGTTCCTGTGGTTTCAGGTGGGTGACTAAGGGTGCACTTTTTTCCCTTTAAATACAGATTTCATTTTCAAAAAAGTATCTCTTTAGTGACTTAGCTCATACTATGGGAAATACGAATCTGAAATTTCTTTCTAGAGAAGTTTTCCCTCTCTGTTCTGCCACTAGCCGGAAAGATTACTTAAAGTTCAATTTTGGTGAACCTATACCTTATCGCTAAATACCAACCTCTTAGCTCCAACGGTTGGGTCTTGGTGATTACGATGACACTTTTACCTTTTTATCATATATTTATTTATTTAAAATTTAGATTAAATTTTAGATTACTAACAAAAGCAGTTTGCGGAAGTCGTTACATGTCAAACCGCACAGCATTCGGATTTGTCATCTCCGACTTTAATGAAATTCGCCACAAATACTGTAAATGGGTAGTGTTTATCAAATCATTAACCTTTCAACCCCGAACCCTTTCGGTTTTCGAAATATGACGTAATGAAAATTAGCAAAAACGTCAAAATATCGAAAAAGTGTTTATTTTGTTTTTCTTTTACATTTTAAATTAAAAATGTGGAACGTTGAGTGGGAAAATTTTTTTTATTTTCTTGAAATATATTATATGAGGCAGACTACCTTGTATGCAATCAAAAAATTATTATTATCATTATTATGAATTATTTATATTTTTTATAATAGAGAAAACAAAAACTTAAACTATTTTAATTCATATTTTATTTTATTAAGTTATTCATTCATTTATCTAGAAAGATAAAATAATTTCTAATGGTGTAAAATTCCAATACATTCATATTTTCTCCTTTTGCCGACCACTGCCGTAAAGGCGGAAACATTTTCCATATTTAAATCCTAATTTTACCACGTTCTTTGTGAAATTTTAAAAAAGTATCTTGTTAGAGAATTTGCCCATATTTCAGGGAACATATGTTATATTTAAAATTTTAGCTTTCAAGGCAAAGCGATTTGGCCAGGAAGTTAAGGGCGGGGCTTTTGAGGTTTGAACCCCCTTTTTACCATGCTACTAGACAAAACTGCAAATAGTTTCTTATCAATGAATTAGCGCATCCTACAAAGAACATTTATTTTAAATTTTAGATTTCTAACTCAAGCGATTTGGGCAGACAGCTAAGGGGAACCTTTCCCCTTAAGCAACCATTTTTACCAAGTTTTTGGTTCAGATTTTTAATTTCATTATTTTTGGCCACTAGATGTCTATTCCGAAAGCTGAATCTTCTTAAAAAATTTTAAGTTCCTTTAACTTAGTTTTTTAATTTCAGTTAATCGAGTAACCGATTACTCTATAAATCGCCTCTATTTTGGCTAATATCGAAACAAATTATTTAAAATTCAAATAATTATTCGACTCGAATAATCGGCTAAGATAGGTCGAGTAGCCGCTTAAATTTTTAATATGAATTTTTCTGTTATTTTTCTTAAAACTTAATAATTTTCATAACTTTTGAAAAAAAAAACCCTAGGAAAAACAAACTAGCCTACCGGGGCGCTCTGTTATAAAATAATTATATTAAATTGCTTTAAATTCGAAAACATTATTTTCCAAAAAAAGAGTATAATTTAAAATTCTATGAAAAAATTTAAAAAGCTAAAAAATAACATTGAATTTTGTTTCTAATTTGATTTATTAACAAATTTTGACGAAGTAGGAACTTCAGTAGGATTAAATTGTTTTGGCACTAACCCGACAAATCAGTTAGGACTTTTCAGCAATATGCGTGATTTTAATATCTTATAAAGCTTAAAGTGAAAGAGTCAGGGAACAGTGACAGTTCTAACGAACTTTGTTTGTCAATTTCGCAAAAACTATTCATACCATATTTTTATGGATTTGGTATTGATTTTTATTTTTTTGTTTATTTAGGAATTTTGTATTCTAAACAGTGTCATATGTAGAAAACAAAAACCACCTTTATCGACAAAATGTCCCACTTTGGTAAAACACTTATCAATACTGCGGTTTACTTCCACTAAACACGTTTGACATTTTATTTTTAAAGAGTCGTCAGATTCCTCTGAAAAAACACAAAATTGTAAGATATGCTTCTTTCAAAAATCTCAGGATGCTTTGAATTGTTCTAAACAAATACTTAAGAAACCAATGCAATTGACTTAACTTGATATTTCAGCAAATATCAGCTCTTTGTGTTCTTATTGCTGAAAAAAATACATTTATTTTGCATTAAACGATTAATCGATTAATCGCCAATTTTTCCAATTAGTCGACCCGAATAATAGATTAATCAATTTTATAATTTTTTGATTAACCGGCAGCATCGAAGAATTGGAAACACTAGTTTAATTGCAATAGCCAAAAATACGCATTATGAATCATGGCGTATGAGTGATGCCATTTGGTAGGTACTAAACCGCAATACTCATACGCCTAGTTTACATTGAGTAAATAATACACAAATTCAATTTTGAACAATTTCTACTTTTCACAATTTTGTTCAAATCTTAAAAATGTTCACAACTTTTAATTAAGATTAATTTTTAGGCTCTAAACAAAATTTGCTTAAAACTAAATACAAAGTGAAAAAAATTATTTTTTTCATCAAAAATTAAACAAAAATTTAGTTAAGACAGTTGGTACCCACTCTTGATATACTTTTGGAATCTATTGCATTTAAGCATTAGGGTGGTGGGTTAATACTAGAACGGGAAAACATCAATCTCCGCGGGACAAAAAACATTGATATACAACACTTTAAGATCCGACGGTAAATGGCGAAGATATAAAGAAAAATATAAAATGGCGACCCCTACGTTCGGCCAAAAAAAAAAAAAACATTTTCAAAATTTTCTTGTTAAAATACTTTATATTTGAGGGTGTATGGTGAACTTTGTGTCAATTTCCAATAAAATGGCTTCGTTTACAGGCAAAACTGCAGAATACGGGCTACGGAAAATTCAAGAGTAGTTCAACAGCGACAATTACACCCACTTAAGTATACTGTTTGGTGCGGTGTTTCGTCGGAAAGGTTAATTGGTCCATATTTTTTTGAAAATGAACACTTTGTCACCGTTCCATCATTGGTGTTTTATATAGGACAATGTTGTAAAATTTTTAAGGCCATCCGTGGAAAAAGATCCGCAGGTATGGTTCGCGACACGTTCACCAGATTTAACCTCTCTAAACTGTTTCATTTGGCATTATTTAAAAGGAAAAGTCTATATTAATAAGCCTAGAACCATCCAGCAATTTCAAAAAACAATATATGCGATAAATTAACAACATAACACTTGAAGTTCTGCGTAAATTTATGAAAGAAGTTTTGAAAATAGCACAAATATACGAAGCAGAAAATAGCCACCACTTGCAAGATATAATTTTTCATAATTACATTAAAAATATTCTCCATTAACTTACTGTATTCAAAAAAAAAAATATAGTAATAATTATGTCTTAAATAAAAAGTTATAATGAACTCAAACCCCCTCGGTAATTTTAGGCCACCCTATATAATGATTAGAAATTGCATTCAACTGCTTCTCCAATTCGGCAAAAAGTTAATCCGATTCGGCAAGAAGTTCATTACCATTTCGGAATACTATTGTCTATTAAATCACATGCTCTCAATCGGTTTGAGATCGGATAAAAAATTTAAAAAGAATTTGATCCACATTGCATTTAATAAAAAAATTTAATTTTTCTTTCATACTACTGTTCAATATTTAAAGTTGTTGTTGTTGCAAGGTAAGAAAACTGGTTTGATAAATTGTTACAAATAAATTCTCCAATGTTTAGTATTTCAGCTTAATTCTTTTTTTTTTTCTTTTCACAATATGTAAATGGTTTTTGACCTTTTTCTATAACAAAAAATTAGAGAAAAAAAGGAATACGAAATAAGGCCTAATCGTTAATACCCTCACGTTTAAAACACTTTTGACACCAGCACTAACAAAAATTCTAACCTTGTGTACATTGAGAATTGGTTCCGTTAAACAATGTGTAATCATTTGTTAAAGGAAAAATCTATACAAGCGAAAGAAAACACGACAGGCTACCCAAAAAATAAATGTATATAAAAAATGCAAAGTTGTGCGGGTGGCAATACACTGTTTCCTATAAAAAATTAAAAAAAAAAACAAAACACAAAATATTTAAAAGTATACTTTTTTGAATTAAACTAATATATTTTCGGCAATATCTTTATCTGCCACTTAAATTAAACCCGGCGCCGGGGGGTGGATTTTAGCTACACGGACATGGGGGTTGGGTCATAATGACCAACTTATTAAACTCGAGGTTTTTTGCTATATTTATGAAAAAATATATACAATTTAAATTGAATCAAACCTTATTAAGGAAATAAAACATGACTTTGTTAAAAAATAAGATATTTATTTTTATTTTTAAACAAAAAAATTTCATATTAAAAAAGTTAACAAAGGAGGCTTCTTCTAGCTTAAATATAATAAACACTTATTTTTTATCAGTCTTTTAATTAAATTGACATTTTGCTTTGAATAAAGTGAAATCGGTGTTGAGACATTACATGCCTAAATATTTCTACTCCTGTGCAGCCCACAAATCGTCTGTATTCAGCCTTCCAGAGCGGTAGATACCAAGCATATACAGAAGCCCTATAAAAGCTTTTAGTTCATTCATTTTGTATTCATTTATATGAGTGTACTAAGATAAATTAGTACATGCAACAATTTTTCGTCTAATCCTTGCATTTGTGTACGAGAATGTTTTGCAACATATCATTAGTATAAAACAAGCTCCAACATTCGATTTCAGATTTAGCAGAGCTATCTTCTGGTGCAACACCTGGCAATTGTCTAATTATATTTTCAACTCTAGTACGAACGATTGTACGAAAATGTTTTTTAACACAAACTGTATCGTCTTTACCAACATATTGCGAAAATTGTACCTCACGAATCGAAGTATTTTGTATATGTGATGAAAAGCATTCCCCTGAAGTGGCGGCGAGTGAAATGTTGATAGATGGAATCTTATATCAGACAGCGGCATATTGTCTTCACTATCAGATACATCCTGCTCAGTGTCACTCGTCATACTACGCTCACTGACATTATCGCCTTCTTCCATTGACTGTGGATCAGACAATATGACATTCGAGTCAGATTTTTCGAGAATTGACAAAATACGCTTCAGTTGTTATTCTTCTTTGTCCATCTTTATTTAAACTACCAACTATATAGAAAAAACTAAATTACCTTATTGCACAAAAAATATTAAAATACTGTTATATTGAACAATAATGTAAAGTTTTCCAACTTAAAATAGTATTTGAAATGCAAGATACATAAAATACAAATGGCGAAAATGCGGGGATGGGTCATATTTACCTTTTTTAACTTTAAGCACGTGTTACTCGAAGTACAATCACCATGCGACTGATTTGAAATTTAACATTCAGAGAGATTCAATATCTCCAGCTACTGAGGAGAGCGTAGAGAAGAGAAGTACATTTTTAAAACCACAATCAATTCGAAAAGCGACGGGTAATTTTGGCCCAACCCCCCCCCCCCCCCCGGCGGTGGGTTAAGATCGACAGTTAGAAAATTTAAGAGAATATTGGAAAGAAAATATTTTTAACTCAGATATTTTATCACCAGCTTTCCATGTATGTTAATATTGCTAAAGTATTTTTTACCTAAGTATTCTTAAAGCCCACAAATAAAATATTTTTAAACCAAATTTCTTAATTCCCATATCATCAAACAGATCTTTTTGTACAAAATCATAAATGGTGTATTATAACTGGCAGTTCCTTTAACCTACACTTAAAAACCTGTCAGTGACAGAAGTGTTCAAGATTTCCTTTTTTTCAACAGAATTGTACTCAAGATTTTACAACGACCAAATATATTTAAAATAGTACTGAAAATTAAAGTGTATTTGTATGTTTAACTATGTATCCTATTAAGTTTTTGTTGGTATTTTTTTTTTTCTAACTTTGTTGGCAAAGTGCCCTGAGATTTTGTTAACATTCTCCACATTACCTGTATTACAATATTGTGAATATTTAACATTTGTAAAAAAAAAAAATAAATTTCAAATCATGTTAACGTTGTTGTAAAAAATATTTGTATGCCATATAACACTTAAAGTCAATAACTTTTTGTGGCCACAAATTATAAAAGTCCTTCTGCAGCTAACAAATGTAAGGTTTTCGTTTTTTCATATGTGAGTTCAATGATTTCTACACCTTGAAAATGAGTCAGCAGAAAAAGTATGTAAATCTGAATTCAATTAAATTTTATGTTTTTAAACATTACACTGAAACTGGAATTATATTTAACTAAAATTTCGTTGTTTGAATGAAATTTTTTTAAAAAAACTGTATTTTCAAACAGTTTAGAAAGTTGAAATCAGAAATAATGATACGCTAAACTGTAATAGTGCACTTAAAATGTTTAATTACTGATTTCCCGGATTTTAAACTGCCTGCTAGGACAGTTATTCGACTCTACTGTTTCTAATATAAACTTAAAATGCGGTAGTGTTTTTTTTACGAAGTTTTTCGGTGGCCTTTTTGGTAATAGAATCTATCCCAAGACACGTCACGTGACTGGTCCATTGGAACAAGGGACATGTCCTACCACCGGTTCTTTTAAATAAAGCTAAGCGAACACTTTAACCTGGGCTTGTCATAGGAGAGAGTAAATTGCGCTTTGTGACATGTCACAGGACAGATGCCTGCGTAAAAACCTAGTCACATAACTGACGCAGAGAGGACACCTGGGAATATGTCTAACAATAGATTTTGACTCAATTAATTAAAAAAAGTACAAATTTGATCATTTTTTTTTTGCCATGCAATAGGAAAAATTTGATTATCTTTCCAAATAAGTGCGGGATACCTTCTCTGAGGTCAATTGACTGATTATTGTATAAAGCAATAATAGAGAGAAATTGAGAGACGAAATAGAAATTAAAATGTAAAATTATTTTTGAATTAAGAAAACTTTGTTCAAGTACAGAGATCATAATAATAACAAAAAACATTTAAAATTTAGAAAATTTTAATCAAAAATCAAGTAATATAAATTTAAATTAAAAAATCCAGTTTTTTTTCTTGGAAAGAGGAATAACACTCAGGAAATTCTTCCTACTAATTAATGTGTTGTTTTTTTTTTTTTTTTTTAAAGGGAATAGAGAAAAGATGAAAGGTGGTGAAAGATGAAGGTCTTCAAATATGGTAACACTGTAATTGCGCGAGATGATAATTCTTTAAACAAATGTTGCCCGCCATCTGATGAACAGTTGGCGGAATTGATGAAGCATTTTAATTCATATCCCTGTTATGTTATTTTACTTCGGTGGGGTTAAGTGCTATGGGAACACCGAAGGAGGACGTTGCGATTTGTATGAGTGATAAAAACTCATACATATTTATTTTTCTAATTGATTTTGCCGTTGCTGGGTATCGAACCCGCAACCTTCTGTATAACAGTCCAACGCCACACGTCTTAGAAATATATCTCTTGATCGTAAGATTTTTCTTGAGTTGCTTAACTGAAGGCGGCTGTGGTGACAGTTGAGTTGATTTGATTTATGTTTAATTATTTGTTTGTGCCAGATAGCAAAATTGCAAAATTGTTCTCTGTCCCCGCCAACTTTTGAATAAACACTTATTAGAAATAAATATTTGTTGATCGTAAGTTATTGTAAATAAAAAACGTCTAAAAAATAAAAAAAAAAATCAAAACGGAGAATTTCAAAAATTAAAAAAAAAAAAATGCAAAAATATAAAATCGCTTAAGGTAAATAATAAAATTAAAGAAATACTCAAAAAAAGTATAAAAACGATGGGCAAATGTGGCAGTTCGGGCCATTATCTTGCGAAGCCCCAAATGAAAATTGGTATTTGTCCAAATTTTTTTAAAAATTTTTCCTAAAATATTTGGAATTAAAATTTGACTTATAAAAGTTAGAATGAATTGTTTTTAAATTTTGATACTTTAGTATATCAAATAAGTATTCTAAAGCATATTTTTGCCACTTCACAAATATGTGCTGGATCTGGGCTGTTTCCATCAGTCTGTTTTATTTTTACTTGTTATCAGTCAGGCCAAAGGAACTTTCATAACGTTTGCAACTGTCACGGTAGAGGCCACAGGATAGGTCCTTTTAGACTGGTCCTGTTTTCACCGGTAACGGGAAAAGTTCTAAAAATTCAACTGAACCTTTTTGCCTACCGTGTCGGTTCAGAAATTCCACACCAAAGAGCGAAAAAACCCACCAAAGAGAAATAGAATTTTCGGAATTTTATAAACTTTATGAACTTTTCGGCGTTTTAAACGCCGTAAGAAACCCAGGAGGAATTGAAAGAAAGCTGCACCCAGGGTATTTCTTCAGCACACTAGCAATATTTGACTAATGAATAAAACTATATAGGTCCTGTTAAAGAAATTGGATAAATCGCTTTGGTTTGGTAATACCATGTAAGCACAATACATTTTAGCTGATATATGACCATTCCATGGGTACGGGATAAACAAAAAGACAGGGTTCTTCAGAATTGGAACCTTTAGTTTGTTAACAAAGGTCGTTCATATAGGATATAGAGTAAAGTATCTCATACTTAACTGGGCCTATAGTAAAGTTAGAAATATAAAAGGAATAAATTTACCACGGTGGTTATTTAAAAAAATTAACTTAAATTTAAGATAATCGTTTACCTATGCGGCGACAATGAAATACCCACAATTTCCCTCTTCTGGTACTATGGTTATCCTTTAAATTATTTCAAAATCGTATTTAAGCTTATAAATTTAAGAACAAATAATTTTTATCACATACGTTGTTATTATGTATTCAAAATGGTTTTTACAAAATAATTTTTTTTTGCTGAATTTTAAACAAAGTACTTTGAGAAAGTTTTGGTAACATTATTTTTTAACGTCATTAAAGTTGGGTTGAGATAGCAGAAGTGCTCATTACTAAGAAATTTTTATTGCTGATCTGCAGAATTAAAGCGTTGTTGTTGTATCAGCAATGGCTGAAATGTTTTGATTTCTACTTCTGCTGTGGTGACAGACCTTGATCGGTATCCGGTGGATTCCGAGTCGTCCCGGATTTTGATCTTCCTGCCGTCATGATATACGTGAATTTCGTTTAATATCAGCTGTTATTCCAAAAAAAAAAAATATTGGAAATCTGACATATTATGAATTACAAGCATCTCTGGGAGTTGTGATGACTGCATAACATGAAATCTTACATCAAAATTTAAATGTAAAAATTGTGTGTGCTCATATAAGTGAAAATATTTCCAAATAAAGGCTCGAGGAGGTTATTGCAAAAAAATTATATAAAATTTTATTCTTGTACGTCCAAATCGGTTTACATTATAGTCACATTATAGATTTATTTATATGAACTAGAAACTAAGCAATAGTAAACAATGAGGACGTTTCAAAACGATCCAAGTCCAAACCAACTTGGTTGTATTAGAGGTGGATTAGAGTAATTGATCACATGCTTATTGAGTATATCCTGTCATGTTGCTACCTTTCCTTTTGAGAGTCACGAAACTGGTAATGCAAATTAGTTTACAACAATTTGTTTGCCGGAATTTATAGGCTAAATAAGAGAAGCAACACTCGGAAAACTCGAATTAATGTGTTGCTTTATTTCACGCAGAGGAAAAACATGGTTGCAACATGATCATTGCTACTATTTTATGCTTGCTGCATTCAGGTATGGTTATCACAATCAAGATATTGGTTCGAACCATCAATATTGTCGCTTCCATCATTATTATAGTAAATATTTTATTATTTCATGATTTCTACCTTCTATTTTATAACATGATTTGTAACAAAAATTATGGCTTTGAAAAAAATATGATAATTATGGAACTGTAAAGTGCTGACAACAATCAATGAATAATAACAACTTTCGAAATGACACAGAAAAACTCCCTAGAACACAGTGGTATACTCCGTTTTAAAAGATCAGGTCAAAATCACGAGCTATTGCATTTGTAGTTTTGTATTGTATCTTTAGAGATTTGTTGGTGTTTTAAAGAAAATACATCTTTTGAAATTAATATTTTTTATTGATTTGTTTACTTATTTACTATTTATAAATATTTTTTTTTCGTTTGGAATCAAGAAAAAATTTTAAATTTTGTTCAGAAAATAAAACGGCATAAGAGTCATTAAAATCTGTTACAATAATATTACGTATACGTACTGTTGCACTTTAACTCGAATTAAATACACCCCAGTGTAGAATTAATATTAGGATAACATTATTTTTTGAACTACAAATAATTATGACTCCTTACTTTCTAGATTAATTTAAAAATAATAGTAATGAATAGTAAATAAGTGAGAAAACAATGAATTGAAAACAATTTTCAGTCTTTTTGTTAAAATATAATCAAAACATTGTTTGAGTCAATACAAACTTAAAATCTAAATATTTTGTAAAAATTACCTGACTCTTCAAAACGAAGTTCGCCACTGAATTCTACGACCAAAAATTAAGTTTACGTATCCCAGGATTTTCGTGTGTCATTTTGACGTACTTTTTTATAAATCAAATAAAACACGACTTTGACATTTACAGTCATAATGCTGTCATGTTTTCATAAAAAAATTGTATCACTTCAGTATATAATAATATATGATAATTTTCATGCAGGAGTTTTATTTTCGAAAATACCTTGTACAAATAACATTATCAGTTACACTAATCAATTCATTGTCAAAAAGATTCAAGATTCTGTATTTTGGTAAATGAACCCTCATTTAATAGGATTTTAGATCATATAATCATATTCTTTTTATAAATAGTTTTTTTTTTAATATTGTTTAGATTGATAGTTTTTAACCCGGTGTCGTCTATTAAAAAAAAAGTGAACTTTATTTTTATTGTATTACAAATTCTAAAATTTTATTATTTTGTTGTATTTTTCTATTAGGCTTAAAACTAGTTCAAACCGGTATTGACAATTACAATAATTGTACTGACTAACAATGCATACATTTCATTTGTTCTCCTTTTGACTATTTATTTATTTTATAAACAAGATGTACAAAAAAGAAGCTAATGTTAAATGTTAATAATTATTCTTAGGCAGCAACAACCATCAAATGTAGCTAATTTGTTGATTTAACAAACAATATCGATGCCTAGTTTGACAATGCTCTACACATTTAATGTAGTGTCCACTGACGGTTGTTATGTTTTTTGTTGGTTGAAATGAAGAGACAAATTAGTTAAATTTAAATTTGAGTTATGTATGCAATATAAAAAATAAACAATTAGCAGAAATAAAATAAATACAAGTTTTTATGAAACTGTGAACTGGTTAATATTCTTATTAACCCATTAAGAACTTAACATATATTTTTAATTTTTTTCATTATTTTATATTTTTAAATAAAAAAATAATATATTTTTTTTATATATGTTTGATTCATTTATTGTGAAGTAATGACTTTCTTGTGCGAAAAGTACTCAGAATATTAATGAAATATTTTTTTATAAGACTTTTGTAGAACCTAAGAGTTGTTTTGTACAAAAATATTTCTTATACAAAATACTGGATTTTTTAAATTTTTTCTAATATAAACATTTTAAGATTCTATGCACTTTTTTCTAAAGTAAAATTCTCAGATTTTGCAAACTGTTTCATGGATAAAAATTCATGTATCTTAAAAAAAAAAACTTGGATACTTGGGCATTTCTTTGAATAAAAAATTCAGGTTGGTTGAAAAGTTCCTGCGCTTGAAATGAAAGAATACTGTTTTTGTTACGAAATATATTTTTTTATTCAATATAATCTCCTAGAAGCTCAATACACTTGTTCCAATGATCTTCCAATAATTTTATCCCATCCTTATAATGGTTTTCCAGAAGCTCTGCAAAATAACCGTCTACGGCTGCTATGGACTTTTCATTCGACGAAAAATGCTTTCCACGAAGGAATTGTTTGAAATTTCTGAAGAGATAGTAGTCACTGGGAGCCAAATCTGGTGAATACGGTGGATGTTCAAGCAATTCGTACTTGAATTCTTTGAATTTAGCCATCGTCAAAGCACTTTTGTGAGCAGGTGCATTGTCTTGATGAAAAATGATTTTTTTGTTTTTAAACCAGGTCTTTTCTCACGAATTTTTTCATCCAGCTGATCCAAAAGGCTGCAATAATATTCAGAGTTGATTGTTTTACTTTTCTGAAGATAATCAATCAACAAAATTCCTTTTGCATCCCAAAAAACTGATGCCATAACCTTCTTTGCTGATCGTTGTGACTTCATCTGCTTTGAAGCTGAACAACCAGCTTCAGTCCACTGTAAACGTTCTTGTTTCTATTTAGGATCATGGTGGTAGATCCAAGTCTCATCCATAGTTATAAAACGACGCAAGAAGTCGGTTTTATTCGGCTTAAAACGCTCCAAATTACGCTGAGAAATTTCTTTTCGATCCAGTTTTTGTTGAATTGTTAATGTGTGCGGCACTAACTTTCCAAACAGTTTTTTCATATGCAATTCTTCATGTAAAATATGGAGTACTCGTTCGTCTGAGATGCCTATGGCATTAGCAATTTCACGCTTAGTCAAACTTGGATCTTCACTAATCATATTATGTACCTGCTCAATGATTTCTGCTGTGGTTGCAGTTTTTGTTCGTCCTTCGCGTGGATCGTCTTCAAGACTGGTACGACCACGTTTAAATTCACCAGCCCAAAATTCAACAGTGCGTTTTGAAGGTGAGGACTCCTTATACACTTCTAACAATTGTTCATAAATTTCTTTTGCTTTTAAACCCTTCAAAACAAAGAATATAACGACTGCACGATATTCAATTTTTTCCATATTAAAAAAAATCAATGACACGTCAACTTCAAATGGCTTGTAAACAAAGAAAGAATTGACAGAATGACTTGCAACTTTGCATGTGTTCTCATGACAGTTATACCAACTTGAGAAAAAAAAATTTGGAGCTAGCAGTGCCATCTCTTGGTGAGCGCAGGAACTTTTCAACCAACCTGTACTTAGATTCTGAGGACTTTTCATAATAAAAAATACTTATGTAGATTCTAAGGACTTTTTCTAAAAGAATAATTCTGAGACTACACGTTTTTTCTAAACGTGTTGGAAAGGAGATAGAAAAGATATTAAAAGACTAAGAGCACCAAATATGGCATCACTGAAATTACGCGAGATTATAAATCTTAGAACAGTTGTTACCATCATCTGGCGAAATTATTGAAGCTTTTTAGTTCATGGCCCTGTTGTGTTTTCTACTTCGATCAGTTTAAGTATGTGCTATAAAAACAATACAAATTTGAACGTATCTTTAATTGTTTTTACACAATATGCATTTAGTCGATAAATTTCAAAACCAGTTCTTGGACTTTTTTACCAACTAGGCTGTATCGGTAGACCTATCATTTCTGGTAGCTCAGAAACCCCCAGTTTACCCTATTCCTCAGATTGGTGCTGGTTACAAAAACCAAATAGATATTTCACTTTACCCGAACATCTTCTAAACGAATAGTCTAATTGAGGGTTTAACTAAATTAAAATTTATATAAAGAAAACTATAGAAATTATTTAATTGAAATAAATTTAAAAAATTTAAAAACAAATGCTGTTTAAAACTTCTCACATGTATAAGAAAATGTAAATCTTTAAAATATTCCTTCTTACATGATTTTGCCTGTCTTGTAATTCATTATATTAAAAAAAAATATATATTACCCGCAATCCCTTAAACCTTAATCTTACAGTAAGACAAATAATATGAAATTTTTTATTTCCTTGAAGAAAAGAAAAAAAAAACGAGTATGAATAACATATTTTTAATATTCATTAAATCCCTTTATCTGTTTTCTTGTTATTGAGGTTATAAATCATTGTATTATCAGACATTTACGAGTGTGTATATTATTTATGATTTTTGTTGTGTTATGCTGTTGTATTGTTGTATGCCATTTCGTTTGTGTTGAAGCATTAAAAGTCATATATTTATGATCGAAGTTTGTTTTTTTTTTTTTTGTATTGTATTGTATTGTACTTATCGTGAAAACAAACACAAATAAAAGTAAAAGTTTGTTATTGCATTAAAAAGTTGGCCAAGAATGAAATAATTCCAAAAATATATATATGAAAGCATAACAATAAGTCTGGGACCACAATAAGTCTGGGACACAAAATTATGAGTGTTTTATTTTAATTTTAAAATTTTTTTTTGCAAATACTTATGTGTTTAGTAAATATGATAAAGTGTTTTAAATTATAAACAAGAATTTATGACTCCTTTTGTACAATTATAAAATTCAAATCTGTTTAAAAATTTCGCTGGGAAATTAACAAATATTAAAAAAAAATATAAAAAAAAAAATTATTAATGTACTTTCTGAAGAAGAGACGTAAAAGAAAATATATATTATTGCAATCACATATCATCTGTGATTGTCCTGCTGTTTCTTCAAGAATTGCATGAATATTATAAGACTTTGAGATTAACACATGTTATTTATCTTGGTGTTTATTCCTTTTTGAGGATAAAAAACGCCAGAGATTTTATAATTTTTAAGGATATTTAAAAAATAATTCTCCTTTGCAATCAATATCTTATTTCGTCAGATTTCAGAACAACTGTCCAACTATAGAGAATAGTATATCGTATTAATGTTAACCTTACAGAATTTTTTGACACAGAGAAGGGGGTATAAACATCAAAAAAATAAGTGTATTGGCAACTTTGATCTTTCATATGAATACATGTTAAATTTTATTTCGATCTGGCAAATCATTGGTAGTTAAAAAAAGACCTCTCAATGATTTTCTTTACAATGGTAAAATTTATTATTCGTAGTGCCATTAAATATTAACATACGAAGAGTTTATCAGAACAAGAAATACATAATGATATGGTGAATGTGTTAGATGAAAGTGCTCCTTGATATGATGGCAAAGTTTGGGTTGTTGAATTTAAACGTACAAGCATTAATGACGAAGTGAAAGTCCAAAAACTGCAACAACGCCAGAAATCATAGCTTATGTATATGATATGGTATAAGACCCTCAACGAGTAAAATTCCGTCAAATAGGCATCTCAAAAATAAGCAAAATCAATTTAATCGAGTGGTAAAGTTATGAAAACGCTTTTCTGAGATTTCAAAGATATTTTATTGATAGGCTATTTTCAAAGAGGGAAAGCAATAAATTTAATATATTATTGTAACCATATGGATCAAATGAATGTGAAAATTTGCGAAATACCACCTGCTTTAAAACACATAATAAATAATTTGTCATTAAGACAGTGCACCAGCACACACAAGAGTGTTTTAACAATGGCAAAAGTTATCAAATTAGTGTATGAATTACCCGACCACCCTTTTCTCCTGATTAAACTCCCTGTGACTTCTACTTGTTACCACATCTAAAAAAATCCTTGCTGACAAGCGTTTTAACTCGAATAAAGATGAAATTTCGAAGATAAACGATTATGTTACAGAGCTTCAAGAAAATTATTTTAATCAATGG